>VYXD01008720.1:0-31645 GCA_013397195.1 Hylia prasina
AAATAAACGCACCCGGCCAGCGGTGTTTAGGGGAGCGGGGGCCGGGTGCCCCCGCTGGCTGCCGGAGCCCCTGGACTCCGGACGCGGACCCGCCGAGCTGCAATGGACGCTGCCCGCCGCTGGCCGCAGAGCGGAGCATTCCTGCCGCCGCCGCCGAGGAGGGAGAGCTGCCCGCCCGGAGCCGGCCCGCAGCGCGCCCCTCGTCCGAAGAGGGACCGGGAGTTTCCTCTTCGGCATCGCTCCGGTGACCGCGGGCTGTGCCAGCCGGCCGCCCAGATAGGTTGCGTGGCAGCCACGGCGCGAGCGAATAGGTAAACGCCACTGTGTAGATGTGCTGTTTGGAGAGGAGAAAAAAAAAAGAATTAAAAAATTAAAACATGCGAGGATGCGGTCATTGGGCCTGGCACAGGGGATGGGGCTGCACGGGGAGATGGAATAGCCTCCTCTCCCGTGCTTTGCGCGGCGGCGAGATGTAGCCGAAGGAAAATGAAGTCCTTACGTAAGGCGGGCTGGCTGGATGGCTGGGTACCTGCTGGGTCCTGCATCGCCAGCCTGTGCCCCGCCAGAATTACCTGGGCTTCTCCCTGCCATGCCGCAGCCTGTCACTGCAGGGCCTGTCCTAAAAGCAGACTTTCATCCGCAGAAGCTCGTACATTTAAGTGCTGCGTAGCATTGTGAAACAAACATAAATCAATTGCATTCCAAACTCAGAAAATTTAACCCATTTCACTTGTTACCAAGCTTACTAGCTTGAAAGGACATAGATCTACTTTGCTGTCAAGCCATGATAGCATTACGTAAATCATTTCTTCTTGGTTACTGTTTACTGCTTCACAACCTACAAATATTTCTGACTTATTTCTTTCCCGTATCTACAGTGTGTTAATGCATTGCCTGAATATCCTAAAGATGTCGGCCTGCATACTCAAAAGGCAAATGCATGTGTAAGAACTGTAGGAAAAACACAGGGCTGAGACCTTTTTGGTTTTTTAATTTGATTTCAGTTTCTGGTTCTCCCTACACTATAGAGTGGGGTGATAAACTTCCTGCCTTGCTGCTTTTCTTCCCTCTTCATCATCAAATTAAGAACACAGCTTAAGTCACAGTTTTGTTAGAGAGGGTTTTTTTAATGTAATCAGAAATTCCTATACAATATGAAACATTAATTATTGCAGAAGAAGCTGCAAAATCTTGCTGTAGGGGCCCTGGTAAAAGTAAAACTAAAAATCAAATGAATGCTGAATCTTTCCGTGAAATAAACCCACTGAGTTATCAGAAATCTGAGGTGCCTACCTGTCTATATCTCTGTGATGTGATGAAGTTTGTGTCAAGGTTTCTTTCCCTTTGGAAAAGGGGAGCCTCTAAAATGAAATCGTTACCCCCGTCCTCCCCCATGTTTCTGTTTCCTCCTTCTCCTTACCTGTTATTCCTCTCAGTGAAAGATGAGGACTGTGAAGCCTTGTTTCCCCTTCTGTTGTTGCAGAACTCCTTGGATGTGTCGGAAGTAAGCACCGGGAGCATTTGGTGATCTTTGTGGGAGGAAGGCACAAGCCACCCAGGCCCCGTTCCCTCCATCTTGAGCCTTCCATGGTGATTTGCAGCAGCACAGGGAAGTATGAAGCACTGAGGGACAGAAGTCAGTGTTTAAATCTGACTTCACTTCAGCATTAATGACCATGCAAGTTTCAGATAACAGAGGACCAGAGGTAGAATAGCAGAAGTACTTAAGATGCCTCTTTTAAAAGTTTTCTTTTGCATAGCTAAAGATTAGGGAGCTGTTTAGAAAAGATGATTATACAAGTGTTTTTTACTGTCCTAATAGAAGATGAGGACCCACATTATCTTACATGCATCTTGGATGCATCTGTATTACCATATAGATTTCAGGGGAGCTATATTGATTTAAGTTAGTAAAGAAACCCAGTGAAGTTTTAAATAATTGGAATAATATTCTCCCTCTCTTTCAGTCAGATTTGCCCTTCATGTTACTTGTGTTTCATAATCCTCCTAGCTCTCCATTTCGTCATTACAAGACCAGCATCTCTACTGTAAAAAAAAAAAAGAGAGAGAGAGAGAAAGAGAGAGCGCACCCCCCCACCAGAAAAAAAAGTATATTTACAATCTTTTATTTATATCAATGTTTAAATAAATTCAGGGCACAAACTGATCCTGTTTTTTTAATGGGCCTATTTAGTTTCATTTACTTACACAGGTATTTTTTTGGAACCTGAAGCTCTCAGGAAGAGAATGTGTTCAATGCACCAATACCCTTTAGGGTTTTGATAAAAGACATGATATCATGAGTATCATCACCACTTCTGTTATTCTTCTTATATAGTAGCGACAAGATTGAATCACCATTTTTAGCTATTCTTCAGCAGAACTTGTAATCTATCAATGTGTCAGCTCAACAGCAGTTTTCTCTTCACACTAATGTGAACCAGAAGGTCCAGCTATCACTGATTTTGACAATTTTATTTTATCTGAGATTACATGTATTGCGGAAGTTTGAAGGAGATGAATTACAGGACCTATTATATTTTCCTAAAGATGTACAAAACACAGAATACGTCTCCTAAAACGTTTCAAACTAATTTGTACCGGATGACATTCCTACGTTTGGTGTTTCATAAGCCTTACGCTAGAAGCACTATTAAATATTTCTCTGATAAATAACAAGAATGAGATCAAATGTGGGTCCTGTAGTTTTTTTGAATGCCTCACATTGCCCTCTCTGTTGTTACATAATGCATCATAAAGAAATACGTGCCTTCATTCTCTTTAAATCACTCCAGCATGGATAGTACTAAGCCTTCCTTCAAGTCCTCGTTATGCAAGTCCTTGCTATTGCTAATAACTGTCAGCTCTGCATGGTTACTTAAAAAACAAGGTAACTGCAGACTTTTTGTAAAGCTCCTTGCATTTCTGGAATTTTCAGTGAGGTGATTCCAGGTGTGTTGCTCTCTTTCTCAGCTATAAACTAAATTATTATGAACAAACAGATTTTCCCTCATTAGAATAAAGTCCCATTCATTCCAGTACATCAGAAGGTAACCAGCTTTTTTGTCAAGTTGCCTCTACAAGCATATTATGAGTATCTGAATGCACTTCAGTGTCAAAACAGTGAAATAGACCTGAATGCAGTAATATTTTGAACGTCTGTTGGAGAATGCAGGCATATAACTAAGTACTGAAAAAATACATAGCACAGTAAAAAATCCATGACCAATCTAGCAAAGCTGTTAGATAACAAAAAATCCATATGGGCATTAAGTACTATTATTTAAAGTAAAATCTGTGTTATACAGTACAAGCAGCATTCAAGTGAAATTGATGAGACATCTATATAGAACAGAAAGAATAATTTTTTAAAGCTATGTTCTGTATTTCTTTACTTGGAAAATGGAACTTTACTTGTCATTTTGTAAAGGTACGAAATTAACAATAAGCACTTCAGAGAGTAAGGAGCACTGCCTGATCTTTGGGGAATTCCTTTTTCCTCTGTAAAACACAGAGATCGTTGGCGGCAAGAAATCAGGAAAAACCTGTCTGGGTTTTCCAATATCATGTAGATCTTTTCGAGTACCCCGTCCTTTAAGATGGTCTTGGTTTTAAAGAGACTGAAATAGGAATATCTCAAAATTCATCATACTGACTATATATAAAAAAATTCTGCTCTTCCTTTATACTTGTAGAATATGCAAGTAATAACTCAGCGCGTGTCACCGGGAAAGGAGGGTTAGTTAGTAGATTAGTAGATATATTAGTTTAACAATCCTTTATTGCATTTCTACAGTTTTTTACCTTTTCATTGCTTTTGTAAATTTGAGGTACTAGCTTATTTGTTTATTTCCATTTTCCTGCTTCTAATTATTTTGAAAGGTTCAATTATAATCTGTTCAGATCTTGGTATGACACATGGAAAATATTTTTTTTTCATTCCTTTTGCAAGCAGTAGGTTGGTGAGAGGAGGTCTGCACTGTAAAATAGTGTACCTACAAAATTGTACTCCAGTGGGAGATTAAATAAAAAAGAACAGGATGATTGAGACAAGTCATTTGTCACAGATGTTCATGCAGTTCTGGTGTTTTATTTTAAGCTGGATTCATCAAACGTGCTAAGGAGTAATTTCTGTCTGATATGAAGTTCCCATCAAAGGAGACTAAGTGGTTTAAGTTTAAACCATGGTTTGAAAATACAGGGAAATGTTACTGGACCGGTGACAGTTTGATTCGGTAGCCAAAGTGGACACAAGGAAGTAAATTGAAGAGTGCTATTTTTGGCTTAAAATATGTCAGGAAAATACATCACTAATATATCACCGTGGAGCAGTGACTTTACCTAGAAGATGGTTTTATCTATGAAGCACAAAGATTTTACTGCAGGCGTCTGAATTATGTAGATTATAAAGGGTACCGATGCCATTGGAAAGCAAGCATGAAATGGTGATGTGTGAACCTCAGATATGTGAACAACATTTATTGACTACTTTTACAGTATTTTGCAAGTTTATAATATAGGTTTTGTGTTAGCTTTATTTAGTGCAAATGGAGAAGATAACCACTGGTGTAATATGGATTTCGGGTTTTTTAGATAGGCCAATTATCATATTTAGCAAAGTACAATACGAGTGAGAAGGCCCAGGAGTAAAATTAGTTTAAAAGGGAGATTTTTTTAAAAGTCAGTATTGGACTTATTCTTAGTTTGTATTAGTTGCTCTCTCTTTTAATAGAATTTTCTCTTTTGTTAAGTTCCGTCTCTCTTCCTTCAGAAATACTGTGTCCCAGCCTCGAAAGGGAGAAATATAATAGCTACAATTAGCTTCTGTTTACTGGAGCAAAATGATTTTTTCCCAAACTGAAATACGTGCATTAATTTGCTAGACTTCCAGCAATTTTTACGTATGGTGTTTCTGAGAAAGAGATCGTAATGTCCATTTTAATGCAGCTTACCACAGTACAGCAGCCGTTATCGAACGTTTTTCTCTTCGGTAGTCGGATATACAGAATTGTCAGGCTGTTTGCTTTTAAGTACCTGAAAAGTGAATCAGAAAAAAGTATTTTTGATACGATAAGTTTGGCTTTCCAGTCTGTACTTTCTTTTGAGTTTTCTAGGTAAATGCTGCGTAGATTGATTATCAGAAAAATTGAGGCTTACGTAATCGGGACATACATTTTTCTACTGCCTCCCTTCCCCCACTGAGCTTTTATTTTACTTTGAAAAATGAAAAATTTTGAAAAGAAAGTTACTATGACATACTGATTATACACATTTTTTCATGGAACTGCACAGCTAAGCTATTGTATGTATTTAGTAAAAGAAAGCAGCAAGCAAAATATTAAAACCTTGAGACGGCTAAACTTTAAAATTACAGTCATCATTAAATACAGCTTTATCTAATATGCTATACCTAGCTATGTATCAATGAGTCTCTTTTCCTTGCGTGGGGAATTAGAGTACTTCTATGTAATCTTATTCAGAATAAGAAAAATAAGAACATTGTACCCCATTTTTTTATTCGTCATAAAACTGATGTTCCTTCGTAGGGGAGTTGGTTTAATACCTGACTTTCAGAGGATGATTTTCAGTGATTGTTGTTGACAAAATATAAGCAAATGAATCAGAACTCTGTCCTGGTAGATAATTACAAATTGAATTAACTAAAAAGAATAATATTAAAATTTTATCTAAATATGTTAACATGAGCTCTTACCCATAGGTGGCAGTCATCTTTCACTGTAGCAGGGATGCCAAACTTCTGGTTCGTGGTATTCACGCTTACACTGAAATAATTTTGATGAGGTATGCGTATGTACATAAAAATATACGTCTGCATTTTGAGAAAGGGGAAGGAGGTGAAATTAACCATAAAATTAGTTAGTCATTAGGAGGAATCTGAATTGCTATGTATGAGCAATAAGATAAGGAATTATCGTATTCTGGAGAAAAGGTAGAGGTATTTATAAAAACACAGAAACACATTTTTTATTGATCCATTGCTGACACTCCTCAAAACAGAGTAGCAATAATTCAGAAACCAGCTAGCCTTACAAACTGAGCAGAAAGGCAAGTATCTTGCCAGCCTTAGTGAACACAACTCCATATCGTACCCAGTCCTCCAAACCACATTTCAGTTTCATCGCCCTTTATCTGTAAATTACAGAAGCACCACAGTGATGTTATTGCCCTGGAAATCCCAGCAATAAGTTCCCTTAAATATGGAGCAAATACAGAAAAAGTGCTCTGGGTGAGGGTGTCCTTCCAGTCACAGAGACCTAGCAGAACCTGCAGGCTGCTGTGCTGTCCTCTGTCTCTTTGCAGGGCTGCAAAGATCGACACCCGTGGCAGCGCTGCACAAGGGGAGGACGCTGCCTGCTCGAACAGAGATCTGCTCAGTTTTGCCATCAGCTTTTTTAGGGATTTATGTGGTTTATGGGGATTTCCTTTTGCAATACCACTAAGGAGGCACTTGGGACCCCACCAAAACTGGAGGGTACAGAAAGAGCTAATAAGGCCAGGTCATCTCAGGCTAAAACAAACAGAACTTGTGAAACTACAAATGTGTCATAGTGAGACGATAACATTCTTCTGAGAAAAGAAGACCGAAACCTGAAATTCATGGGTAGGTGAGGTCATATTCTTTTTCTATTACAGCTGCACTGAAACTCTTTTCAGTTAAGATTAATCTAATATGTGTCAAGGTAGGCCACTGTACACATTCAGCAGAGGTTAGGTACTAGCATTTTACAAAATAGAAAATTGTAAAAATAGACAATTATGTGTTGCTGTTACAGTGTTTCACTGTGATGCAAGATTAAGGGCTCAGAATTGAGCAGAATGGTGCAGTATTATTAAAACAGGAGGACTAATTCTCCTTATGCAAGAGTCGCGGCAACACACATCATTGTATAAGCCAAAGCAGGCAGTATGATTTCATAGTCACACAGGGTATTTCCACAGACAGACAACCACAATGTGACTAATTAGATATTTGCATATGCATGGCCCCATTTGCTCCCCAACTGTAATAATTAGGAGTATTGCACTCCACATTAATTTACACTCTTGTGTAACACTATTGAATATAAGATAGCGGGGTGATGATAAACTGGCCGGTGACAAATGGGTAAATTTGATACGTGTTTCGAAAATCAGCACTCTCATAGCCAGCTTTGTCCTTGACAAAGTGAGCAGGACTGGAGAAGACCTGCTCTGCTGTGGGGCCTGATCCTCTCTGTCGCAGGCAGCCGTGTTGCACTCTTCAACTGAACATGCAGAGACACTGGACTCCATCTTGAAGCTACCCCCACTATCAGCTTGCCTCTGTTTTTCTGTTCCTCTGCATGGTTAAAGATTTCAGATCATGTGTATCATGACCAGCTGAACCTCTCACGTTCTGCAAGGTCTTTGACTTCAGTTTAAAGAGTGTTTCTCTCACTCGGTATAAAGTCCATTTCCGTCTGTCCTCCCTTGAATTGTTCACTTTACTGCCAAAACCTGCTCAGCCTGAGTTCAGCCAGACCAGCTGTGCCAAACCTGTCGTAGAGAAGGGTGCTTTTCCCTGACCATTCTTCTAACCCTCCTTTGCACCTCCACTTCCAGTAAATTTATTTTAACCTGCAGGGTTAGAAGTAAGCACAGTGATCCAGATGAGATGTTGCCAGTGCCTCTTATGGTGGCATTAATATCTTCTTATGCCTCCTAGATACAAAGCAACTAATATTTTGATTTTTAATGTATTTATTTTTCTATTGGAGCTACCTGCTCTCAGCATCTCAAAAGCCTTAAGCATTGACTGAAACACCCAACTTAGCCTTTTTTTATGGATACTGACAGCAAAACCTCTTCATTCCTAGCTTCGGACCTTGACCTTTGCACTATCATACTGGTATTGCGTGACAAGGGTGTCAAAAGGCTTTTTTACGAAAGGATGTCATCACTTTCATACAAGCCACGGGCTTCCCCTGAATTTCCCAGCATGTCCAGATTTGTTCAGGATTCTCTGCACTTTGCACGACTATGGACGTGACCTGGCACACGCACACGATACATCTGGGGCACTGCAGGTGAGCTCGCTTGGCTCATGAGGCAGAGCTGTTTCTAGGATAAGGTTACCTCCAGCTCATCACAGTTTGTTAGTTCAGGTAAGCCTTCCAGAATTTGTACAGCACTTCTGACTTGCTGTCCTGCTCTGGCTTCATTTGGCAGCTCCGGGAGCAAGAGACCAAATTCTGAAATTTTTACAGCAACAACAGAGGAAATGGACTTAGTGTCTCATTATGTTGTTTTTATTGATCTTGTAGGTTAATCTCCATTTTACAGGTGATGCCTGTGAAATTGAAGGAGGAAGAGATGTACAAGACTTGTTTGGCACTCTTGAATAACATCTAAAAATAATTTTTTTTTTTAAATAAAAATCTGGAGGATTTTGGTTGTTGTGTTTGTGCAAGTTAGCTAAAATTATGACCATCTGTAAATGAACAAGCAAAATTCTGTTTTCTTAAATTTTTTCCAAGCCTTCCCTTGGAACTGGCTACATGGCATTTGTATTGTGGCATTTTTATATAGCAATTTTATTTGATATATTTTACTTCTGTGCCTGCGGGACAACTAAGAAACTTGACCACTTGGTTTGTCTTTATAGTGAAAATACCATACTGAAGAACTTTTCTTAAGTTTAGTATAGGCAGAGTTCCAGTTCAAGCTCATCATGTAAAATGACTCTCATGCCCCTTGTTATACAATATTCCAGCTCCACTTTGTGCAGGCAGTACCTCAGCTTTGTATCCTCAGTTGATCATTCCTAATTTAAGGTAGTCAGTGAAAATAACTAATAAGACCTGTCTGAGGCCATTTTTTAAGGAAATCCACTATTGAGAGTTAATTTAGCAACTGCTATCTTCCTCAGTTTATTTTTTTTTCAAGTAGCATACTAACAATTGTTTTCCTGAAATCCAGTCAGATTAGGTCAGCTCACTTCCCTGATGTATAAAGTAGGGTTTGGTGCATTTTTGTAAATGTCTGGCTAGCATGCCATAATCTATTATTAGGAAAGCTTTGTAGAGTTTTTCTTTTTTTTCTATTTACCCAGTTTTATCCCACACATCCTTGCATCCAAGTTTTTGATGGGCAATCCTAATTTTTCCTCCTGTTAAATTCTCATTACTTCTAAAATCTTAGTTGAGGTGCCAGCTCCTGTGCTTGGATTCAAGTACCAAGTTTTCCACCCAAAAATTAAGAAACCCAGAACAAAACTTAATTTTTTTGCCATTTCACCTCCATGTAAAGGGTTCACAGAGAGGCTCACTCACAGAGATAGTAGTAAAACATGGATTTTCTTGGAGTCTTCAGCATATAGCTGAGAAGACCATAGATAAAAGAGCCTCTAAATCCTGCCATTTACTCCTCCAAGACTTTTACACTTCACTTCTAGTCCAGCCCGGGCCTGATCATATCTTGGATGTTTTATAAAGTCTTAAAAAGAATGTGAACATAGCTAAACAACTTGTTCAGGGTTGCTACAAGTTAAAAAGCATCCTTTAAAAACCGAAGTAATACTCAAATGGAGAAATCAGAAAACAANAGAAAACCAACATGACACATGGGAAGAGGCAGGCAGCTTTTGCAAAGGGAGGCGATGCCTCACAAGTCCCTCAGTGGGGAGGGGAGATCTGGTCGACGCATTTAAAAGGAATTAAAGACATTTGACATCTTTTACCAGAGGCTCTCAAAAACCTTAAGCTGCACGGGCAAAGAGGCAGCTTCTCAAAATGGACAAACATCACACGAAAAAGAGGAAGCGAAGGTCAGAAACGAATGGTCACTTTTTGTGGTGGTGGGAGTCCAGTAGCAGAGCTCCTCCACCAGCATACTCAGAAATATCCTGTGAAAGGGCAAGAATAAAAATTGCAGAGATTACTGTGAGCATGAGGAGAGGGTGAGGGACAAGGCCATGAAGCAGAATGACTGAGCAAGAAAACAGCAGGTGAGCCTTGGTGTGGATAAATGCCCTGTGATACACACAGGGGTCTTGGCTGGCTCCTACCCCTCCAGAGCAGTGTCATGGGGCTCTAATAAATGCTGCCACTAAAACGTCAATGCACAGCTTGGCAGGAGTTCAAAAAGCATGCAAGATGTTAGGAATTGCAAAGCAAGGGACAGGGAACAAAGTCTAAAAAAAAGAAACCTCATGGTGCTGCATGAAACTCTTCTACCGCTTTCTAAGTGTTGCACATGTTTCTTTGGTCTGTCAGCATTTAACATACAGGCATGGCAACGTGTGTGTTTAAAAAACATTGCAAAATCAAAGCTAGAAAGCCAATATCAGACAAACAAACAAAACCCACTGCACTAAAGGAAAGCAACAGTTTGCTTCACAGACTTCTCCCCCACCTTCAGAAAAGCCAAAAGGGAAAAAAATTCAGCATAAGAGGAGATAGCTATGGTACTACTGGAAACATGCTAAGGGTTGATGAAGGTGAGTATGTAGAACAGTCTGATCATAGTTTGACCCTCATTGGCACCTCTCTTCCCCTCTTTTATCCTCATAGATCAAATCTACTAATAATGGTAAAGCCGCTGTTCAGTGTCATGCTAAAAATCATTGATGAGCAAGAGAGAGAATCGGATCCATTAACCTGTAGATGGACAGGAAGTTTTTTGGAGGGGTTTTGTTCTCAGACTTCAACAGCCTTCCCTGTCACTGCTGCTCAGGGACATGTGGAAAACTGTAGGTGAGGAGAAGCAGGTTTGGATGCACTTGGCAGCTCCTCCACAAAGTGTGGCGGGTGGTTGCAGGAACTGGTGTAAAGCCAAGGGTTCTGCCTTATCCATGATGGATAGTAGCATTTTTCACTGCTATAAGGCAGCAGCAAATATTTTTAAGTGTGGTGATCAATTTTGTTCTCTAGCATCTAATTGAACATCAGTAAATATGTTATTAAGATGCTTGACAGTACTCTTTTGCAATCAAGGCCAAGATGTAGCCAGATGCTCATCTTAATATCTCAAGACACATTTCTAATGAATTTTTACAGTACCTAGAGGAAAGGTCCCTGGTCTGAAGTGGGACACCTGGATGCTAAAAGCAAATTATAATTAATAATATATTTTGTTTGTGATGTCAGAGTGTCATCTAAAGACAGTGGTAAAACCTTATAGAGGCTACTGCTGGAATCCTATTAATAAAATTACTTACTTGAAGTCACTCCCAGGGTGTAAGATATGATGTTCTTTTGTTGACAATACTTCCTCCTGAATATTTATATTTATGGTTATCAAGGAACCACCCAATACTGAGAGAAGAAGTATTTTGAAATAACTGATTGTATTGCAATGTCTTTGTTGTCATTCTGCCCTGTGAAGATATGGATAAACTTCCTTTCTTCTTATCAGAAGTTCAGAAGAACATTGAGGCTCTATACCCAATGCAATGCAATTAGAGTGGTAAGCTATACCTGCTTAAGATAGGTATATACCGTCTCCTTGATTACTCAGTCCACTATGAGTAATCAGTCCTCACTTCTACAATGGCAACTTTTTGACCTTTTTTCTTCTGTGCTGAAGGAACTTTTTAACTAATTTTTTAAAATAAAATCTACAAATTTTACACAAAAAGTCTGCTAAATTTTACCATATATGAAATCCAATCACTGCAGTGATTGCTACAGAAATGGATTCTAGTTTTGATTTAAATTCACATTTCTAGTCAACATAATTAAACTACAAAAGGATTTTGTTTTACTTTCACCTCTAAGTTTTCTTATTATTTTTGAACCGTTGAGAGAGGAAGAATGGAATCTTAGACCCATTGCAGTGCTGGAAAATGTGCAGAGAGCAACACTGAAATGGGAGCTCAAGTTGTCCAGAGCTCAAAAGAAAGCAATTTGGCTACTGTAGTTGGTTTTGAGCCTTCTCAACATTTTAGTTCCAAAACCTACAGAATCAATCTAAAAAAACAAAACAAAACAAATCCATTTATCACCTTGGTCAGTAGCCACAAATGGTTTAAGTAATAGTAATAATAAAGACTGAACCATGAATTTTAGTGGTCTGCTTATATTTTTTTCAATTATATACTTTTTACCGTTGTTAGTTGACTCCTACATGTGTGAAAGCATAGGTGCATTTTAGTTAGGGGTGCACTATGATATGGTTTCTGGACAAACAAATAGGTGCAACAGTTTTCTAGGCAATTATCTAGTATTTCACAGTCTCCAAACGGCTCCTGGATGGCAGACCTGAATTAGAAGACATAAAAATTGCCTTCATTAAGGTATTTATCAGAAAGCTTGAAGTGACATATATTGGAGTAATTTGTAGCAAATAATTATTACCAGATATGAAGTAAATTTTCCATTAATTAATTAATTAGTACAGTCTTTGGACATTCATCTATACATCTATAGATTATTTTACCCTTTTTGAGGAGACAGCACAATGTGAAAACTTTATTATTGTGATAACATGTCAAAAAATAAAAGGCAATAACATGGCAAAAACCCCTGAGAGCTGTAATCAAGGTGGCAATAGGACAAGTCTATCTGAGCTGGGAACAGCCAGAAGAGCACATCTGTGCCATAAATGCAGGCGGAGTTGAAATGCATAAAAGCAGTTGCTGAACTAGAGCACATGGACCTCCTAAAAATGGGATGCTGGGATGATCACATATTGTAGAATTGTAGAATGGGTTAGGTTGAAGATTACCTTAAAGTTCTAGCTTCCAAGCTATGCCACCATCCTTCCCAGAGGGCTCTTTCAGAAGTTGTCCAATGTCTCCAAACAAGCCAGCAGCAGAGCAGGGCTCTTGTCCCCTCAGCCCTGTCCTACCAGCCGGGAGCAGATTGAGTGTCTGGCCCTTTTGCCCAGGTGAAGGTGGGTGAGCACAATACAACTTAACTTCTAACAGCAGTGCAAACTGCCAGAAAAACACTTGTGATGTCCCTGTTCTGTCAGACTAATGAAACTCCCAGCTCCAAAAGCTGGAGGCCTGATTTGAACCTTTTTAACCCTGGGGCATGGCCATGGAGATAAAAGCACAGAGTGGCAAAGTATAGTAATCTTCAGGATGTGTGGCATCATTATATTCAGACTCTGTGTAAGCCTGATACAATAGCTCCTACCACATCTTATTTGAACTTGAACTATACCTTATTTAGGGCAGAGAAACATTTTCAAAATTGCCTGGACATCATAGAATTTTTTAGAGGTATAATTTTCAGCTTTTCCATCGATCATTTTTTTTTCAAGTCACTAGTTCACTTTCCCCTCATCTATTTGATTTTATCATAGGGGTAGCTGTATTTGCCTGCTAGCGTGGAATGCTGGAGGGTCCTACAATTTTTGTAGTTTCAGATTTTGGTTTATCTTGCTAAAAAGTATGGGTATGGGAGTGAATACAGATATATCTTGTTCATCATATTTGCCTTGTGCTCAGGGATACAAGGAAGCTTTCTCTGGATGCAGAACATACTGTATTAATTTCGTAGATTTGGGTTTGCATGTGGTACAAGTATTTGTTTTGCTGGATTCTCAAAACTTCTGGAGAAAAGAAAAGGAATGTTGCCACGTAAATGTCTTTCCAGAAAACAAGCAAACAATCCGAAGAGCCAAGATCTCCATCGTGGCGCCGCTCAGCTGACCTCAGCCACTTTGCTCAAGGAGGGAGCATAGCTTGTATCTGCTGTAGTTGTATCACTGCAGATGAAAAGCAAAGGCAATGTTTCCTCCTACCAGGTTTTTGTCAGAAAGGGAGGTCTGCTTTCTGTACACACATCAGCAGTGCCTGAGGGACGGGGCAAGTTTTATTTCCTGGTGACATGTATGAAACACCCTTTTTAGGTGTGAGAAAATCGGGCAAGTTTTGAAGAAAGAAGAGTATGAGTAAAGCAGGGAGTATTAACTACAAATGAAGGGGGCAGTCCTTAAGAGGATAATTTTCTGCTTTTAAATCTGGTGCCTGTATTAAAATTTCTCCCAGCAGCGTGAGCATGACTGATACTTATTCAGCTGATAGCGCAAAGCAACAGTGACCCTGGCACCAATGCCGAGGCAATATTTACAAAAGGATGAACTATTTTCGAACAATGTCTTCAATGTACTAAGCACAAACAAGCTTTTCTTCAACATCAGGCATGCATGTTGACTCGTTCCAACGATTTTGTTCATGTACAAATGTATTCATTGTGGACAATGCAAGGAAAATGTCATTCTCTATTTATATCCCAGTTTCCCTTTGTCCTCTTTACAGTATCTTGGGGCAGTGATGCAGAGCAGAATCTTGTTCTAAACTCCTGCTATTTTCCTCCCCATCTTCCTCCGAAGCTCACAGTAGCAGAGCTGCAGCGAGTTAAAAGGCTCCCTACAGCAGATTTTTTTTTTCTTTTGAGACACAAAGATCGGTCTCTCTCCCTCCGCTTCCCAGCAGAGAAGATCTAAGTCCTGCCTCTTGCTCCATCACTTGGAGCACATAATGATCTTGGCAGCAGAGGATGTGGTGGTAGCAGCATTTTGAGCCATGTAAGTGGATGCACCTGGCACAGCAGTGTGAATAAGCGATGTTAAGGCAATTCTCCCTCAGCAATATATGAAACCATCCACTTCATGAACAGCCTCTCTGTGATAAAGGCTGCCTTTCTGTTGACTTGGATAAGTTCCCCAGTATGGTCAAAACAGAATAATGGAGGACTTTGAAAGAAAGGCCCTTGTACAGAAAATAATTAATCTTGCAGCAGAGGGGCAGGGAGAAAGATTTAGTGACACTTGAAAACAAAAAACAAATCCCCAAGTCCTAGGACTAAACTGAAAAGCACGAGTACAGGCTCACACTGCGTTTTCATTGTAGAACAAATCATCTGTCCTGAAATCACCATTCTTGGGCAGGTTGGCCACCATTTCAGGTAGGAATTAGGAACATTATTTTAAAGGACATTTCAGGGAAATTCTATTATGCCTTTCAAGGATCGTCTGATTTTCTTCAAGGTAGAAATGTCCCCTTCTCTCAACTGCAGCATTCCAGTCTGATAAACTTCACTTTGTTGGTAAAATGATAAGCATTGTCTTAGCACTATAATCATATCTTTACAAAAAATCAAGTGATAAAATTCCTTACTTCTTACAACGAAAATAATTTAAATTGAAAGCTCAACATTATATAGAGTTTGTCTTTAATAGATTTCTGCACTCTTTCCAACTATGTGTATACAATGAAAATTGTCACGCATGCCTCAGATGCAACAGTGAAAGGAATATAACACATTCCACATGTTCTAAGAAATTGAAAAACTCACATTTCTGAAGGAAGACTATGTGGCTGTTTTTCATTGTGAGACTCCTGAGGCCTGTGCACTCACTTGAATGGATACCCCAGTAAAGAGCATCCCTTATACATAGGATTCACATCCAATTCACTGTCAAGCATCAAAACATTCACTGATGATTATAGATTTTGTTAAAAAAAGTCATTCTTTTCCTTCCCTAGATAAAATATCTCAATCAGGTTGAAGCAATTTTGTACTCTGAAAGAAGAGTTTGGGACTTAATGAATGTTACCAAATGAAAAAATTTTAACCACATAATGCATTTTAGATAAAGGGTATATATAACACCAAATAAATGAACTCTTCTTGTAATTCATACTTCTAATAATGCATGATTTCATATGCTTTAGCACATAAAAGATTAGATAGCTTGAAAATTAGAGCAGTCAAATTTTTAGCACAGTGTGAGATGAAGATAAGGGGTATTCAGTCACCGAAAACGTCTTTCCTTCATCACCATATAACTCATCCTTAAGGAATTTTTAAAATTACAATTGAGCAATTCAATTCTTAACTACTGTACAAAAATAACTTCTATTAGCTGGAAAACACTTTAAGATCTTTCAACTTTAGGGTATAGAGATAAACTGCCATGTGAAGGCTTGCCTTATCACTCCCATGAATTGAAGTTTGACAAAGATTGGTAATTCTGACATTTGGAGAGATGATTAAACACCCTAGATGACTGAAAGCTAAGCATAACCTTCAAGATTAAATGAAGATTAAATGATCATCTATTATGGATATATGCAATATATATGATTTCAATAGTTAGCTGGCAGCAATCATTCATTCTCATTTTTCATCAAATTTTTAGAAAGTAGCATCTCCCAGAGTTAATACTGGTATCAGCAACTAAGGATAGTACTGAAATACAAATAATTTGGTTGTAATCTAGTTTATTGTTTTATTTTTTTCAAAAAATTTCTATCACTGCTGCATTATCATATTGAAATCTCTCAGACAAAAAACTGATCAGTCCCTGTTCAAATGATGAAGACCTTTGGAAGTGTTTTAGTGTGATGTGAGTGTTTAGTGAGCAGCAGGAAAAATATGCTCTATTCTGTAAAGTTCTTAAAGCTGTTTTCTTTCATACATACTGCATGTATGCAATATGTGTCAATACAGAAGAACTTTTCTGCCAAAACATAATTTTATCTAAGGGCAAGCCTTGGAAAATACTACTTATCAGGTTCTTTAATCAGATGATATATAATGAATGACTGCAGCTAACAATATTTTATGCTTTTGTTGGTACTGCAGCAACTGGTATTACTGCTTTTTGTAATTTCTCATTTCTTAGCAACAAAAAGTTTAACTTCTGTTGTTGGAAGCTATGCTAGGATTATTTTCACAGTCTGCTCAATTTGCCTCCTCTTACATCTGACAATCCATCATAAGCAATTGGGAAATATTTTCTGCACAAGCTACATTAAGCCTCATAACAATTATTGCTATCTTGGCTGATCCACTCAAAACCGTTTCTCCACTTAATCCAAAAACCTAAAGATCTTTCTTTTCAGGCAGCATATCCTGCCTCATGGAAGGCATGTTACCACTACAGTCACGGTCAGAATCTGGGTACAGATGCAATGGGAGTTATTAAGGTTATATAGGCCCAATGTTAGATGATAAGTCCTCTGATTATTCCCCTTCAGTGCTGGGTCCCACCCCTGGACACTGTGCTTGACCTACAGACAGTACTGAGCCTACAATAAAAGCATGTGGTCACAATTTTTAGAGACAAAAAAAATTGCATATGGGATGACTGTAACAGCAGTTCTTCTGGTGTCACCACATCTAGTTCTGGGCACATACTGAAAATGGATCTTTTTACATTCAGTGATAGTTCAGTTTAGCAAAGAAATTTAGGATTCATTGGGTTTAAAGATAACAATATGAACATAAGGCCTGAAATGAGACGAGGGTTTGGGAAATAAGAGAGACTTCAGCAGAGACATATGAGGTTCAGCATCTGAGAAATCCTTTTGAGAGGGTGAATACTTAGCACTTCTCATAATGGTTGTGAGATCTTTGTTTTGCACTGAACAGATTCAGTAATATTCAGGCTGTGGTGTCAGATTAGTGTCCTGAGCCACTGCCTTGAACCTGGAGCCATCCCTGTTATTTCTATTTGGAGCAGGGTGCATCTCCAGGTAACACAATTACCCAGCACTTGGGAGACTCATTTGACACATGACTCTCCCATGGGCTGCAGGGACCCTTCCAGTGCTGTGAGGACAGAGGAGCCCTCCTGACCCAGCTGGAAGCAGGCAGCCAGCATGGCAAACCCAGCCCTGCATTTGGCCACCATATGTCCATGCCATCCGTGCCCAGTGCAGTTAAATAAATGGATGTTCTTTGTTTCCTGACCTTCACTGAACTGGAGACATGTCCTACACTTGGCTGTGATTTGTATTTCCTTCAGCACGTGTAGGCTGTGGTATGCACTTGGCCACTGTGATGTATAAGTGTGTTATAACAACTGGACATCGTGGGGAACTTGAGCTCTTGGACAGGTGACATTTTTGATGCTGGGGAACAGATGCAAACCCCCGTAATACAAGCTAAGTGGTTGTTTTTACTGAGGCCATGAAGTGCAAATATTTTTTTATTTATTTCATAATCCAACTTGTATTTTATTCTTCAAACTCAAATAACCACAATAATTTTGCCAGAAAGAAAACTTTCTGAGTTGGCTGGCTCTACAGCTGAATGCCACACAGCTGAATTCTCCATTCATAAACCAAAGGTTTTCTTCTGCAACTGTAAGCACCAGAAGTGTTGTCTGGGATCTGTGGGAGAGGCTACATGACCCCAAGCAGGGTCCATAGCTCAGTAGCCAAGGAAGCTCCTGACCAAGCTGGCTCTGCATGGGAGTTGCCTGCACACCTCAGTCCCACCACTCAACAAGCCCTGCATCTGCTTGGGCTTTTGTCACCCTGACATGTGACACAGTCCTGGGCCAAATGCTTCTTAGACACAGAGGGATTGAGAGATGGGGCCAGACAGACCTCAGTTCTTCAGCCATTTGGAAACATGTTCATGGGGCTGAACAGAAGCATTGCACCCTGCTTCTAGTCTGGCAGAAGTTACAGCATCACTGACTTTCTGCTCAAGTCCTCAGGTCGAGCGCTCCCACTCTCTCCAGGCAAAGTGTTTTAAGTGATGGATGAATTTAAAGTTTTATTTACACCGCAGAAGCCAATAAAAAGGAGTGGAGTTTAGTTTTCATTTGAGTTTTAAGTGAAATTTCAAAGACTGTATAACATTTAAGCAGTAATAAACAATTGGCTAGAAGAGAAAATAAAATGCTGGTACAAATTTTGGAAGCCGGTAGTTTTCAGAAATTTGGCAACCATCTCCAATATTACCATCTAGTATGGGTCAAATGTCTTCATGCTGATCTTTTTTTTCCCCATAGCAAGATGATTTGTTCATTAAATTGCTATTTATTTCAATGTATTCCTGGGAAATAAAGCCTCTTGTCTGTAACAGTGACAGGTCACTGAAAGGTGGCTTTAATGTACTCAAGCACTTCACACATTCTAGGTCAGGCACCTTTGATGTGTGTCCTTGTGCAAAAGCTCTTGTAGGATGTTTTACTTCACTCCTTAGGCAGAGGCATTCAATCTGACAGCAAAATTGCTTCCACCCTCTTTATATCAGTAACTACGTAAAGGTAAGTTAGAGCACATGGTTTTAATTTAGCCTTTAGTGGTTTTATTTGGCAGGGAAAAAAAAACTGTTGAGCACTAACCTTGAATTAGAAGCTGACCTCCGAATTAGTCAGCCTTTTTCTTGTAAATGCATTTTGTAGAGTATAAACATGAACCATCTATTTACATAACGTTAGTGACAGCCAAATGATTTCTTAGGAGCATTAATGCTGGAAATCCCAAACACTCCTTCCTTGCTGGAGAATGGTTTATAACTCCTGAGAATAATCTCTCCAGCAAGTAACTGCAAACAGAAAAGGCTGATCTTTTTCCAACCAAATTTAGGATTTCTCTAATATTTCACTAAGAAACCCCAGATAATAATTATAAGCTGGTGTAAAGTGAAATGCAGGCCACCTCCCAGGGTGCATGTGGAAAGCTCCGACAGTGCTGGTGGTGGTACAGCCTGCTCCTGTACTGCAGTGACTTTGTAGGAGTCCCTGTGAAAAAGCAAAGAACAGCCTGAACCCAGCTTGGCACTGGGGAGCCCTGGTGCAGAGCACCAGTGATGGCCCTGAGGGATGTCCGAGGACAGGGACCCCATGACATGCCTAAGTTTCTCCACTTGTCCTGTTCCTGGTTTGCTGGGAGCCAAGGCAAGGAATTTCAGCTGAGATCCTACTGCAACCCAAGGGAGCCTGGAGCAGATCTGCAGCCCCCTCTGCTTCCCTGGCTGGAGCAGCACGAGAAGGCAGCCTGGCAAACTGATGGGTCCTGCACATGTCCTGCTGCCTCTGACATGTGTGCAAGCGCTGCATCCTAACTGAGCTCACAGCAATGTCTTAGAGTTTTTAGGGGTTTTTTCTCACATCCAGGTAAAAAGAGAGCCATGAAATGCCACCAGGCTTTGAAGTTCCTGTGTTTCTTTGAGTGTGAGCTTTACTGGTTTTAAGAATAAAATTTTACAAAATGGATATAGTAACAATGATGAAAAACAATCTGAAAAAGATCAAAATAACTTGTGTGAAATATTCTTCAGGCCATGGGGGCATCTATCAGGTTTTCCGAAGCAGAAAAGTAACAGCTCATTTTACTTTATTTTTGCCCACTTTAAAGAGGGTATTTTGTAGATGTCATAGTTTTCCTCTTTATTGTTGAATAAACAGCAGAATGTCCTTTCTTTTTTTAATTGTATATTCAGCAGGTATTTTTATTACTATTATAATTATTATCATTATTATTATTACTATTGCAATAAGAGTACATACTATAGCATAGCACTTCTAGCTTACTCTACATTTGTCAGCATGCCCTGCCATAATATGCCATAATAAGTGTCTAAATTAAGATGGTATTTTTCATGCTTTCAGCAACAGCAGCAAGGTACTCTGCTCTTTGCTGTGTGTTGTTATTATTAGCTCTCTCATGATCGAATTCCAGCCTCGGGCACTGGTTGTGTGATGGGGCCGAGCTCTGATGGCAGGTTTCAGCCCATGTTTTGTCTGGCTGTGTTTGCCCTCCCTAATTCATGATAGGGAACACAAAGACTGGGCTGAACAGAGGGGAAGTGCACAGCCATTTTACGTATCCTCAAATTACTGCTTACAACTTGTATCCAAACTGGAGTAAAGTGCGTTCTCTTTAACATAAAAGGTGGGAAGGGCTTCACTCCAGGCAGAGGTTTATCAGTCCCAGCACTCTCTCTAGCAAGTGGGAATAAGAAAGGAAGCATCTCAAGGCTTCTCAGATAACCAGCAGCAGACCACTTTGCCCTGCCCTGCACTGTTTTGCTCACTGGCATCCTCCATGGGGGTGCCACTGGGCCACTTGTGCTTGGCATTTGGGGGCCAGGTTGCAAGGGGCACAGACAGTGTTTCTTTGTCAGTGTTGTGAGACACTCCAGAGTAACCCTGGTGTGCTTCTGTGCAGCATAGAGCCTTTCCCAAAGGTTTGGTACAAATACCGTCACTCATTGCCAGTGAAATAAGGCAAACACCTTCCTCTCCCACTGAGAGCAGAAACATTGACTCCTTCAGGTGTAGCTTGGCCTTTCTCAGGCCTCCTTCCTCTGCTGGCCTGCAATGTGCAGCAGAAACAGTGTCCTGTGAGTAGGCCAGCTCTCTCCAGCTCTGAGGGGTAGCATGCATTCACTGTGCTCATTCAGTAGAATCAGACATCACAGAATGGTTTGGGTTGGAAGGGACATTAAAGATCATTTAGTTCCACCCCCCTGCTGTGGGCAGGGGCACCTTCCACTGGATCAAATTGCTCCCAGCCCCCTCCAACCTGTCCTTGTACACGTTGAGGAATGGGGCATCCACAGCTTCTCTGGGCAACCTTTTCTAGTGTCTCACCACACTCACAATATAGAATTTCTTCCTAATATCTAACCTAAATTTATTCTCTTCAGTTAAAAGCCATTCCCCCTTGTCCTGTGACTACATTCTCTAGTAAATAGTCTCTCCCCATGTTTCCTGTAGGCTCCTTTTAGGTGATGGCCATAATAGGTATGGTCATTAGGTGATGACATAAATAGGTCATCACAAAGACTTCTCTTTTCCAGGCTGAAGAATCCCAATTCTTCTAGCCTTTTCTCATAGAAGAGGTGCTCCATCCCTCTAATCATCTTGGTGGTTCTCCTCTGGACACTCTCCAACAGGTTGATATCCTTCCAGTTGATACTCATTTTGCTCATTTTGCTTGCTGCGTTCAGACATGAAAGCAGTGTCCCTTCAAAAGTGGAAAAAACAATTTTTCCATCTCATTTTGGGATGACTTTAGGGAATATAGCACTGTGTGGCTGAGGTATGTGTCCTGCTGAGGCAGGGGGACATTTCTCATCTTCAATAAAGCCTGTAGAAGTTCCCAGTCTGCCTTCTGAACTTCTTGGTCCTGAGTTTGGACACACCGGGGATATGAAGTATTGCTGCCTATTTCTCTTCAGTGAGTCAATCTTGAGCTATACAAGAAGTCCTGCTGGCTGCGTGCTCCTCTTCTGCTGAAAGAGATCCTTGTCCAAACAAAAAGGATTGAATGAAAATTTTAGTGTGATTAAAACACGTTTCTCATGGGAAAAGCCTTTGCCTGGCCAATCAAGGACCTTTCTGTTCCAGAATATGTTAGTGATCACAGCAAACAAAAACACCTCCAAACTTTTCTAGGTAGTTACTGATATAAATAAACAGCAGGGAAAATTCTTATCCTTTGCCTGGCTTGCTTTGTGTCCAAAATTGAAGTGTTCTTCTTGCTCTGCTTTCCAGTAAAATATCTTGCACTAGCTATTTTCCTATGTAGGAGGGAAAAAAGAAGTGTTGGCAAGAATCTCTCAATCTGTCTCATCAGCACCATCATTAATTGAGCATTTTTGGTAGTGGATCAGTTCTTGTAAGCTAAGGAAGTGAGGTATCTTTATTATGGCCCACATGACGAGCAGGAGCATGGCACAGTGGAGCTGAGGTGACCTGGAATATCTGCTGCCATGTTTCTCTCTGTGGCTTTGGAGGGCAGTAGTTCCTCCCAAGGATCCCAGAGCCAGGCCACAGCTGCCACCAGGCTGTCCTTTGCTTTTCTTTGGCTCCTTCAGGTTACAAAGCTTTGAATTTTCTTCCAGCTCTGTGGTGGGCGACATGGATGGCAACTTATTTATGCTCCTGTTGTCTCTAGAAACCTCCAATTGGGTTCCTCCTGGCATAGTTTAACACGCCTACTGCCTGCCAAATATTTTTTTTTAATCCTAAAAGCCTTTCTGTTGCTAGGTTGAAATTTTTTCTGCCTTTCAGATATAAAGTGACTAATGGGATACATTTCATAATACATCAGCAAGCATAATACTTGTTATTATCATATTTTAGTGCCCTTTAAAAATTACCAACCTGTACTGGGAGGATGGGGTAGTATGCAAATTGTACATCATAAAGACAGTAGGGCAAATTCTTTGTTCTTTGATAATCACATTTTATAATTAGGGATTAGGGAGATGAAGTTAAAAAATATTGGTGTGGGGTTTTTTAACCAATGTTTTTCAGGAGATGAACAAAAGTCCGACAGTAAACATGAAGTGTTAGGACTTATGTGGAATTTAGATGCTGTAAACCTCATCCTGGTCTGGTACAAATCTCTCTCAGGTTTCCAGGTTCACAGGCTGGGAACACAACTTCTCCTATCCTGTCTGGATAGCTGCTGGTTTTTCTCCTCCTCTGGTTCTGTATTTTTAGACAAGACAGCACCTCAACCCACAGGAGAGCAAATGATTGAGAAGTCATATGGGCCAAAAGGAGTGGTGGACACAGATGCTGGATGACATCTTGAGGTAGCGTTGAATGTACGTTCAAAATAAAAGTGATGAGGCCATTTAATCAAATGTTATTGCAATTTTTGTCCTTTCATCTTCTGATAACAGCTCTTTGTGCCTGAGACACAGAAACAGTCACTCTCAGTCAGAGGTGGGATAGTTCTAACCCCTGAAAACCCACAGGAGCCATGCTAAAAGAAACAGGCTTGGAAGATTAATCTATGGCTTAACAATTTCCCACTTATGCAAGTTCATGGATTCTAGAATAAATGAGACTTACATCCTTCTTGACTTCTCTGGGGACTGTATACATGGAATGGTGTGTTCCCTAAGTGTGGGCAAAAGAGAGAGCCCAGCTCTGTACTGGGGAGCCCACCTCAACCTGCTCTGCCACATTTCTCCTCTTTTTGTATCCTTAAGTGTTCCATCGATTGATAATATCAAGTGAGAAACTCACATTACAGAGATTTCTCCATGCAAATGCATTTAAAACACCAGGCAGTTTCAGTTAGCTACAGTGCAATGCTTTTGGGCAATAAAGATGTAAGGTTTTTGTTAGTATACTGAAGCTGTTGTAGAATAAAGCTTGGTTATAATATGATCCAAGGTGTCTTGCTGGTTCTGTTATGCTTTCTTGCACAGTAAGTGAATTAGCAAAACGTCTTGTGAAGGTTCCTCTTGAGCATTTGTTCACTCTTCTTAAAGTGATACCAAGAGATCTCGTTGGAATTTCGAATTATTTTCTAGCCCTCCAGTTGAAGGAAACAGATTTATTTATTTATTGTAACTGATAATAATGAAAAGATAAATGAATTCTGAGCCTAGTTTTGATTCTTTGAAGAAAGTGTTCAAATCTGGAAGAAGTCTAAATTCATGTAAGTCTAGAAAAAATATACTAGAAATTGTGAAGTTAAAATATTTTATTTTAGTAACATAGAATAATTTGATCGGAAGGGACCTCTGGAGCCCTCCTATGGTACAACCCCCTGCTTGTGACTGGACCAGCTTTTGCACTACTTCAGGCTCCATGGTGCCTTGTGCAACTGAGTTTGAATATAACTGAGTTGGGGTTTTTTATGCTTTTTATTACTCAAATAATTTTCAAAATAAAAATTCAGTCTTAATGTCTAAAACATGGGCTGCCTGACAGTGTAGGAATTTTGCTTTCAATGGCAAAATTTTGTTTGCCTTTAAAATTCCTTAACACATCTCAATAGCAAAGAGAAATAAAAAAATCACTGTTTATAATCCTGAAGAAATAAAAGCATAGAAAAAGTCAAATCTCATCATTATTTTTAAGGCAAAATTGAAGTGATGATGACATTCTTAGCTGTGAAAAATACATTTCTAAGTCTGACTTTAGTTACATTGAAAACCTTCTATTCAAAGTCATTGGGGAAAAAAACCTCAAACAAAAATCCTTAAAATACATTAAATGTACTGTGTACTTTCACAGGTTTTTAATTTTCAGTCTCACATGTGCATGGCAAAACTGAGTGCCATTCAGTGGACTCATTATGATGACTCAAATCTGCATTAGGAAGAGGACTACATAGAAGAAAGGTTTCTTTTCTCTGTGTTTTAGCAATTTTGCCAAACTTTTATAAAAAAAAGTATTGTTGAAATTTTGAGGGTTTTCATAAGACACCAACCATGTCAGATCTCTCTTCAATGCTATTTAAAATAAAAGTATCTGAATTAGATTTTCCAGGCCTTTTGTTTGTTTTTATTCATGTGCTGTGACTGTTAATATAAACCTTTTTTCTCTTTTAACTAAAATATTTTCATTTTAGCTGAATGTCCTACTTCGTCTCCAACACTCCAAGACCATATGAATGAAAGGATATTTATCAACCAGCTTGCACATTCTGGTTGAGGATGTAGAAGCTTATCCAATGCTCTGGTCTGACAACTATCACTCATGTTATTCCTTATACTTTCCTTCCTACCCTTGCCTGCTATTTCTCCCATCTTTTATGACACAGAAAATGTAAAGTAAATACTGCAAGGGAGATTCTGAATTTTTTTCTGTACCATGTTGTCTTGCCCACACACATTTGGAAGGATGAATAAGTAAAAAGTGTTTCAACTGTCCAGGCTTTCTATCACATATACATTTATAGTATTGCCAAAAAGACATCTGATTTGTGTTTAACCTCTGAAAACCAAAATGTTGCATCCAAAACCATCTTTCACAACATTTCTATACAGTTCACTTCCAACAAACACATCCTACCCAGAAAACACAGAAAAACTGAAGACCCATCTGAAACATTTTCAAGGCTAGAAAGAGAGAACCAAGGCATGGGATCAGGACCATCTTATGTGAGAGCTGAGGCTCAGTGTTGGACCAAATCCATGACTGCTATGAGTTGTCCCAGCTCCACTGGCTGTTTAAGCACTGCAGTTTCCACAGAGTAAGAGTGCCAGTAAGCAGGACTCTGGTTTTGGGGCTGCTAACCAAAATGCAGGCCCTGGACTGGATCATTTCAACAAATTCAGATGCACAACTCACTCTACAGTTGGAAAGGTCTACGTGCCCACCTCCTGTTGTTTCTGCCACCTGTTTTGGCAGAAACAACAAAATAGGTTTTGTGTGTGTGCCTGTGTGTATTGCATAATTCACGATCCAAACTGAATCCAAAATATTTGGATGGCGGCCCGCCCCACATTTGCTTGGTGGAGCTGGAGAGGCATGCCAAGAACAGCACCAACAGCTGGCGGCCCAGGATGCTCCGACCCCTGGGCTGGAGACACAATCCAGAGACTGTGCAAGTAAAAAGGGTCCTGTTTTTTGAAATCAGCTCTGTAGGCAGCTGAGGTTTGCGCTGGTGAAAGCAAAGCAAGGGATTGCTTTCAGCCCAGAAACAGACCACCTCTCCTACCAAAGCTCTGCAGGTCATTCATTTCTTGCAGCATTTTATTTTGGTGGTGACCAGGAAGCATTTCACAGTTACTGCTGTTGTACAGGTGGGAAGCTCAGCTCAACCACACCTAAGAGCAGCAAGGTAAAGACTTGTAGTGTTTTATGCACAACTGTAAATATTCTTTTGCCTTTCAGTGCTGTTTGCAACCCAAGATTTCATTTGAGCTGGTATAACATACACTTGCATCATTAACAATTACCAGTCATTGTTCCATTTGGATTTCTCTTGCTAATTAGATTCACTCCAACAATCTGTATGGCCCATAAACACAACCCCAAAAGGAGTATCTTCCCACAGTGAACAGAATGGAATATGAATAATCAGTTTAATAATTGTATTTGACTTAGCTTCTCAACACCAACATGTTAATCAAGAGCCTGCCAGGGCTCCCTGGTGGGAGAGTCCTGCTCTGCTCCCGACTGTTCTCACGAGAGGAGCTGGAGCTTGCCTGACTGCTTTGCCAAGGCTGCAAATGCCGTGTGGGTCTTACACAAGCATTGAGAGCTGCCACTTTTAATTCTTGCATGAGCACTCAGCTCTTCTCTGTCTCACTCTTCTCTCACATTCTTGCCTTTCTCTCTCACCTCTCTCTAGAAAGGCAGCAGTGATGGAGACAATATTGGCTCTTAGAGGAGCTGGAAAAATTCTGGAATGTATCCTTGCAGTCCCTGTGTGAAAATCCCTGCAGCCCCGAGCACTTCTGCTCCCCTTGATGACCTGAGTGTTCGGGCAGCAAACCTGGGCTGGAAACCATTTCTTGGCCACTTGCTGGGCTATCTCTGACTACACAGTCACTACAACAGCTCCTCTCCCAGTGCATCTCTAGCAAAGGCAGCAATGTAGCTTCCAGACCCAGGTTGCTCCATATCTGACTGGCCTGAGGCATAGCCAGAGGGTCAGGTTCTGCTCATACCTGTTTGGTTAGGCTTCACCTGGAGCCTTCCTGCAAATTCCTCTCCACAATACATGTATGAAAACTCTGGTAATTGCTAGGCAGAGCAAGATATAGTTGGTTGCTTTGGCTATGAATCATGCAGACAGGCAGTTGTTTTTATTCATTTTTTCATTGCTTTTCCAAGCTTTAAGGAAAAACATTAAAACAAATGCAATTGCACGCCACTGCAACTGCTCCTCACAGAATGCCACTGTTGGAGTCAGACCCCTGATGGTACAGCTCAGCTGCCAGGGACTGGGGGTGGAAGAGCTGGCAGCTCCCAGGACAGAGTGGTTCGTTTGGTACCAAAGGTTCATTTGGTACCGAAGCACTGGGAGGCATCACTGAGCTTTTCTCCATCCCCCACCCTGCCCCCACTTATGCTACTTGTTCCAGGGGATGTTTGACCCTAATCCAAAGAAAATAGATGTGGATATGCTAGTGGCTGGCAACAACTGGGGGCTGGCCTTAGGCTGAAGCAGGGAGCACTTGGGTATTTGTGACAGCAAGGAGGGTGTCTGTTTCATCAGACTCCATCCCCATCACCACATGCATGTGCTCCAGTAACTTCCCCTGGCCTACTGGGAAGGAGGGTCACTGGTCTCCTGGTCTCCTTTGCAGGTCTTCTCTGCTGCTCTGCTGTTACCTCTTTCCCAAAATGAGGTGTAGGAAGGGAGGAGAGTTGATCTGGGCACTAATACTTCCTCTTCTTAATTGGAAATAGGTGCAGTGTCAGAATCAAGGTGGTAGCACACAACTCTCCTGTGAGTATCTAATGCTGATTTTTCTTTTTCCTCAGTTCTTTTCCCAGCTGATTCACTATCTGTTAATAGTAAAAGCCACCTCTGACATCAGTTTTCACCTGCATGACTCTTTGTCTTTTACTTGAATGTCACCCTCCTTTTATTACAGCCATTCTCCAGGTGCCCAGCTCATCCTGCCTGGCCTGCAAACCACCTCCATGCCAGCAGTGCCTAATGGCTTTGTGCAGCACATTTCATCAGCACAGAGCTCACATGGGCCAGGAGTGTGCCATTAACGCGAACAGTGAAACAAATTTGGTCCCAAAACTCCTCTTTGAAGAACTCTCACAGATAACTTCTCCTGACCTGAGATCTCCAGCCTCAGCACTCGTCTCCTCCTCTTACCAACAACACAATTTCTCTAATAATCTATTTGTCTCCAGCAACATCAGCGGTTTCTCACTTGACATCATAGCAAATACATTAAAGTAGTCTAGATAAAGGAAATCTGGCAGATATCACCTGTCTGGAAAAATAATTGTTTTATCAAAGAGAGCCATCGGGTTAGTCTGGCAGGATGTGCCTTTAGTTGCATTTCATCCCATTTTTGATGTGCCTTTGCATTTTTAATTAACCTTCAAGGCATGTTCCAAAGCCCTGCATACCAGTGAGGTCAGAGTTACAAGGACGCCGATGGTTGGCTGGATTATTTTTTAACCCTGCACAACTGAACACATTGGAATGAATATCCTGCAGTCACAGGGTCCCTCTTGGACTTGGCAGATGTGTAAAAACAGTTGCTAGTAGACGTGCCACCTCTCATGCTGGTCTTTCCAGAACTCCTGGACAGGCATGACCTGCCTCCCCGAGAGGAACGCCGCCTGATCTTTGAGCACAGTAACAATTCTATTTCCATATCCCTGTTCCCATTAACCAGCCTTCTTTTACCCCTAGGATTTGTCTTCCTTAAACCAGAGCAGAGGTAAAATACTCCTTTGATTGCAGGCCATGCCTAAATTATCCTTAATCTCATTTACTGCACAACAGTCTGACTTTGCTTTTCTTCCTTTCGTACACTGAAGAAGTTTTTCCCATTTTTTTCTGGAATGCTTTGCAAGTTTCAGTTCAGGTTTGCTTCTGATGCTTTCGCTAGCATTTTTCGGCCTCTAAATGATAAAGTCCTCTTTCTGCAAGGCTCTCCAGGATTAACCAGAGAACTGAGCATCCCAGTCACATGGAGCGAGCAGGCAGGATGCAGGATGCCTCATCTCCACACCTCTGTCTGTGCCTCCCCTGCACAGAAGCCTCCACTTTCTCCACTCCAGTCAGCTTTGCTGAGGAACATTGCCCCACTTGTCAGCTTGCCCGCTGGCAAACTGAGCCTCAGACACACACATATTTGTGTTTATTCTCCCCATTTGCTTCAAACAGGGAGAGCTACTTAGTTCAAAGCTCTGCTCTGTGACTAGATCTCTAGTAACTTAATTGCACATCAAAACAACATTGCCTTGCATGACTTCACTGATGAAGATGTTTGTTGGTTGTCAAATCCAAGGATATCTGGGCCCTACCATTGCGAGTTTGAAGCATCATTGAGTACTGGAGTCTCCTCAGATTGCCAAAGCACTGAACAAAGATATGAATAATTTCCAGAAGAGTTTTTATCTCAGCCAAAAACATTAGCAGCAGCTAAAGGGGTGAAGAGAAAGTGTACTGTGACCCTGCAGCTTTGCTTCTGCTGAGTTTCAGAGGCCACGGGACCATCAGAAGTGCAAAAGCTACTCAGCAAAACATGGCCAGAAATTTCTTTGCTAGTAAATTTGTGCTTATCATCCTAAGGTGTTCAAAGGCATGTCAGAAAATGCCCCTCACTACCTGAAGAACAGCAGCAGGCCAAGTCCAAAGGGTATTGGAGAAGGTTTGCTTGACTGTTGTCTCCAGTACAGATGTGTGTGTGTGTTTGCACCCTCTGCACAAAGGACTGTCTGGCCTTGCCTACATGAGGTTGGGATAAGTGTCAACAGTGGTTCTTTCAAGATCTGCTCTTAATTTCATCTATCCTCACCAAATACTCCTGTCCTCCAAATCCTGCTGTTAAAGCCTCCAAAGCCTAGCAGTTAAAGAAAGATCTTCTCCTCACAAGTGCAGACACACCACAAGTGCTGTCATGAAGAATTTCATAGAATCATAGAATGGTTTGGGCTAGAAGGGACCTTAGAGATCACTTAGTTCCACAACCCCCTTGCATGGCCAGGGACATCTTCCACTAGACCAGATTGCTCACAGCCCCATCCAGCTTGGTCATGAACACTTACAGGGATGCAGTTTCCACAACTTCTCTGGGCAACCTGTTCCCAGGTTCCTTCACCATGCTCATAGTGAAGAATTTCTTCCTGATACCTAATCTAAACCTGTCCTCTTTTAGTTCAAAGCCATTCCCCCTTGTCCTTTCACTTCATGCCCTTGAAGCAGTCCTTCTCCAGGTCTTCTGTAGCCCCTTTTAGGCACTGGAAGGTCCTGGAAGGTCTCCCCAGAGCCTTCTCTTCTCCAGACTGAACAACCCCAACTCTCTCAGCCTGTCTCCATAGGAGAGGTGCTCCAGTCCTTTGGTCACCAAACCGTACAAGAACTGAAGAACGGAAGTCAGTCCATGCAGCCTACAGCACACCCTATAGGGTGCTGTAGGACACCAGTCACATAAAACATCTGAGATGTTCCCCTCTGAATCCAAGCCAGAGACACCCTGGCATGGCCAACTCCACATCTCGCATTCCGCACTCAGCAGCCGGATGCGAAACAACAATTACATTGTGAAATGTCATGGGTCCACTGGGAAGCAAAAACACATCAATATTGTCTCCTGGTTGCATTGAGCCATGATGATTTTGCTTGACTACATGCCTGGATGAAACAACAGACAACACAAACAGAGATGGGGCCAGAGCTTGCATGTGCACTACTTTTATCTTCCTGCCTTTCCAGTGCACCCATCGCAGCAGCGTCTAGGTGGTAAGTGTCTCTTTGCAAAACAGGAAGACCGTGGGCTGGCTGGCTTCTCTGATGAGCTATAAATTACAGGGGTTTTACCTGGCTGCCAGCCTTGCTGTGCACTGGGTAAGGCAGGCTCTAATGCAGGGTGCTGCGGTGGCCGGCGATAGGATAATTACTGTTATTGCATTAGGAGAGAATAGCTGAGACTTAAGAGCCAGAGGGTAAAAGAGTCCCAGAAATTGGAGCACCAAAGGCATTGCTAGCTCCATGCACACAAAGGCGACCGACCTATAAATAATCTGACCTCTTTGTTCCAGCAAAATGGCACGAGAATTAAGACCCCGGTTCAGGAAGAAACTTAAAATGCATGACTAAACTCGGCATAGCTGAGCAGACCTATTGACTTGCCAGGGGCCCGAAGGCATTTCTGCTCTGTGAGCCTTTGTGCTCACCTGTGAGAGTGGCTGGCAGAGGTGTCCCGCTGGCAGAGCTGCTTTCCAGAGGCTGCGGGGGGCCAGCTTAATTACTGCAGGTAAAGGAGCAAAAGCACCCTGACAAATTTCTAGTGGGACTTCTCAATAGTCCCCACTCCTCCTCTGCTTTCTAAGTTACAGCTAAAGAAAGAGACCTCTGTTAACCTCAGTTACCTGATAGTAGCTGGCAGTTTGAAAATTAAAAGCTGACATGTAAAGCAAAAATATGAAGTGTTAGAACATGAGCCTAACAAATGCAGCCCAGAAATTTTCCAGTAAAACAAACCCAAAACAAATCAGGGACCAAAAA
>VYXD01008720.1:31685-87079 GCA_013397195.1 Hylia prasina
AAAAAAAAAAAAGAGATTAGCCAGTAGCAGGGCGGGTCATCTCTAGGTTACCTTCATCCTCCTGCATGTATATCATCTCTCAGCTTTTGGGAGAAAACCCACCCGAAGATGTGCTTGTTCAAATTAAAAGGCTTGTCGATAGACCCAGAAAGCACATGGAATCCTTGATAAAGTAAAACTAGAACTACTTTTGAAAAGAAAGCTTTGATGATTGCCTGAGGTGGGGATTAGCACCATTTACAAATATTTTTCTCCTAGCCCTTGATCACAGAGACTTAGAAAAAGTATACCTGAAAATTATTAGTAAATATAAATATATTATAAACCCTTCCCTGCTCTTTTTTTTAAAAATCTTTGCAGTAGAGACAGTAAATACCTACTTTCCTCATGCTGGAGGTGGGGAGTAAGCATGGAGAAACTGCAAGACTGACTCAGCATCACCTGCCACCAGCCCCTGGCCTGGCCCCCCAAGTCTGGGATCCACAACAAATACATGTGTCCCAGGGAAGACATATGCAGGGTGGGTGTAAGAACCACTCTGTTCCTTGGGAGGTGAGTAACAGGGTTTGGTAAGCAAACCTGGGTCAAGTGGGGTGTCAGACTTGATTGTGTGCTACTGGTTCAGCAACTTAGCTGCTGGCTAGCAAAACAATAATCCAGCAGCCTTTTTCCCAGGTGAGGGGGAAACAATAGGCCATGCAAAGAGATCTGCCAGGAAGTTTGAAGTGGACATTTGGACAAATGCAGGAAGCCCAGGCACTCTCATTTGTGCTGGGAACACCTGGACAACAGGGAGCTCTCAGGTGCACAGCTGTCCCTTTCACCTGCACTGGTTTTCGTTGCATCCAGGGACAGTAAGGGTGAGGAAAGAGCCACATTCTTCTTTTATGACTGCTTATCCCAATCCACAGCACCTCTCCACCGGCCTTCCCCATGCCCCACACGTATACACAGCCCCTAAAGCAAGCACTTCAACGCTGGAATTGTAATCCAAGTTTGCACTATAACAGCTCAGTCATTAGTTACCGTGGAGCAATTAGGAACCAACAGGTCTAGCAGAGAGACTGGTGTTTTCTGGTGGCTTTTTCCAAGCTCCCAGGACAGTTTTGGCTGTTGTCCTGGGTGGCTCACAGCCCCGTCACAGTGTTATCTGTCGGAACCTCAGCAGCCCAAAGCTCTGCAGCCACGGGCTGTGTGTGCCCTGTGCTCATGCCATTTCCTGCCGGGAGCCATGATGTTAAAAGCCGCATTGTCCGCCTGTTCCTCACGCTCCTCCCATGTGCACGGCCCCAAAGAGCCGTCAGGCTGCCGACAAAGCCAAGAGGCAAAGTTCATCTTTTTGTTCTGAGGCAGCGCACAGCGCCTGGCACAACTATTCCTGGTCCCTGACTCAGAGCACAACCATCTTTGAAATAAATAAAATGAAGAAGGGGAACATCTCTGGGCCTATATTTGACACTTGTATTCCCACACCACTTGGCTTTATATAAACATACGAATTGGTACGGTGGTTATTTTGACTCATCTGCTTAGCAATCATTTTATTTTAATCAATATTTATTTAACTCACCAGCTAGACAAAAGCTCCCTAATTTCTTCATCTGATTTAATTGATGTTCCCTGACAGAAGGAAGCTAGACTGGATAAGACAGTACAAGCTGTGCCAGTCTTCTTTGGTTTGCATCTCTTTTAACAAGTCCTGTGACTGTCGCAGAGCCAAGCACATCTTACATCTCGCAGAGGAATTGGGACCATACGTGGTTGTATATCCTGGGACAAAGAGCCAAGAAACACACCAAAACAATAAGTGTTGACACAATAATTAGCATATTGATTGTCCATGCAAATTACCTCTTCATACATTGTGAAACACTTTGCATTGTCAGAGGACTTCAGAGGAGCCTGGAGTTTCTTACAGGCATCACAATAATTAAATCAATGTCTTCAGTTGTAACATTAAAATACAAATTTGGGTGATGGATCATAGAAAGAAACATGCACGTTGTGCAGATAAAAATGTATGGGATACATCTACCTGTGTCAGGAATAGTGTAGCCAGCAGAAGCAGGGAGGTCATTCTTCCCCTGTACTCGGCACTGGTGAGGGCACACCTCGAGTGCTGTGTCCACTGCTGGCCCCCAGTTTGGGAAGGACGTTGAGACATTTGAGCGCATCCAGAGGAGGCAACGAGGCTGGTGAGGGTCTTGGAGCACACACCCTGTGAGGAACGGCTGATGGAGCTGGGGTTGTTTAGCCTGGAGAAAAGGAGACTCAGAGGTGACCTTATCACTCTCTACAACTTCCTGAAGGGTGATTGTAGTCAGCTGTGGGTTGGTCTCCTTCACCAGGCAGCAGCTGACAGAATGAGAGGACACAGCCTTAAACTGAGCCAAGGGAAATACAGGTTGCATATTAGGAAAAAGTTTTTTACAGAAAGGGTGATAAAGTACTGAAATGGTCTGCCCAGGGAGGTGGTGGAGTCACTATCCCTGGATGTGTTTAAAGAAAGACTGGATGTGGCACTCAGGACCGTGATTTAGTTGAGGTGTTAGGGTTGGGTTGGACTTGATGACCTTGGAGGTCTCTTTCATCCTAGTGATTCTGTGATTCTGTGACACCCCCACCATGAAACATGCACCATAAATTATATTCCTGAAGGAGCTTTCAGGCCATGGATATTTCAGGCCTTCTTAGAGGAACATTTTGCTTTTTATTTGAAGGAAATGATCTGTACCTTGTGTCACCTCAACCTCGTGCCAAGGGCGAGGAGTGGCTGCAAGTTGAAGGATTGAATCACAAAGCTCAATCTTAGCTCAGTACTTCACTTGCCTGGAAAGAAACGTTCACTTTAGCAAATGCTAAAACACACCGGCTTTCAGAGGAAGTAATTTTTCAAGCTCAGGCACAAGTGCAGGAGGAAAAATGAACTCTCATATTTATATCAGTGGAGTCATAGAGTAACTATGATCCTGAAGTCAACACGTGGAAAAGCTTAAGTGAAGCAACCTGTAACTTACTGCCCAGATTAGTTCATGCCCAGCTCTCTCTGCCAGCATTTAAAGGCTTTGTGAAATGCTAAAGTGTAAAGGGTAGCAGCGTCTCTCAAGGCCAAAGTCAACTGATATTAGGAATGGGTGCAGCAATTTTACAACCATTAACAGCATTAATGACCTTGTGATCCAAGACAGAAAGCTCCAAAAAAACCCAGAACTGCCTCTGCAAAGAGGAAAAATTGCTTTGCCTCCACAAGCATACTGCAATGTTGTAAAAATCATATAAATATCTCAGCTGCAGGCTGAAAGGGCAGAGCTGTCTGCAGTGACAGATCCCATCCAGAGACAAAGGTGACATCATGAAGCACCCACCAGGACACCTAGATTTGAAGGTAGGTCGAGATACATCAAGTCAGGGTGGTGAGTCCTACAAAGGGACCTGCTTCACCACTGCAAAGTTTTAGGAGCAGGTCACCATGTTCTAATGGAGGGTCCTGAGTTTCATTGAGAAGACCAGAGCTCATAGATGGTGCCCTTCCCTTTCCCTCTGGCACTGCTCTTTTTGTGCTCCTCGCCTGTGTCGCCACATGCTCACACTACCACAGCCTCTTGATGGAAAAGCACCAGCTGCCAGCACATTCAAGTGCTTCAGGTAAGGCTTTGAGGGGGGGAGGGGCTTGGAAAAGGTCTTGGAAAGACCCAGACCCTGCTCCTAAGGGCTCCAGGCAACAGGAGACAAATGAAGAAATCTCATCTTCTCCCAAGGCACTCAAGCCTGCTCAAGATTTGTTCAAGCTTGGTTTTCTACACAAGCACGTGGTCAGACACTCCCTGTACAGCAGCTCTTGAAACCATTGCCTGGCTTTGGTCAAGCATGGCAGGACTGAGGATCTCTGTAATCACCCAGTTCCTGGGAGTTTTCATGCAAACATTACACCCTTTCCTGGTTTGCACAGGAAGGCATGACCAGAGGAGTTAGGGGTGCTGGCAGAGGACATGGAAGTGCATATGGATTCACTGGATGTCTGTTCCCCACAGCAGAGGAGCAACTGATTGCAGCTGGAGTCATGGGACATGCTTGCTCCAAGGCTAAATCCTGGCTTCCAAGCCTGCACATCCAGGAATGAGGGGAGGTCCCAGCCCTGGGGGGTTGAGTGGCACCATATGAAATAGCTTTCATTCTGGTCCAAGTGCAATCCAGCTCCTCCGCTCTGTGCCCCAACAAGTCCTGGCTGTCAGCAAAAGCTGCCATCCTTGAAAACTGCCTGTAATTGCAGGCTTTCTGTGCTCAGGGGGAAAGGGGAGGGACTGGATCAAAAAAACACCTTGGGTCTTTGAAACACAGAAAACATGTCTGAGTTGATTCAGTAGCCTTTCACAGACTCAATAAAAGATTATTCAAATCATCCACAATGAAAGCAAGTTTGGCATCCCTGTCCCTGGGCTAGTGGTAATGCAGAATCTTCACATGCAGTTTCTTGCTACTGATACTATTATTCAGGAAAGGCCTCAAGTACTGTCCTGTGGGGGGTGATAAAAAACCCACCCCAAACCCAAAAGGATGCATGGGCAGAATTGTGATATAAATTTGTACTTTTTCTGTGAACAATAATTCATGCAGTTAGTGCTTTATCAGAATTAATTTAACCCGATTTTTCGTTTAAGCTACAGGAAAGCAAGTTCAAGTAGGTTTCTCTAACGTAAAGGACATCTTTGAACCCAACTTTTGCTCCTGTTCACCCCACCCCCACCTAATGCTATTAAATGGCTTGAAACATGACACAAAAATATGTCTTATCATATCAGTTGGCTTCTCTCACTATAGCAGCCCTTATCAACATTCAGCAGACCTATTAATGCAGTCCCCTTCAATCAGCATGAAAAAGTAGCGCTCCACAGATCTCTGATCCATCCCTTCCCAGTATCATAGGCCATTTCTGGATGCTGAATAAAGAGCAGGAGCTCTTTTAATGCCAGCAGTTTGCTCCTTTACATGTGGCCTGTATGCCCATGGCCCACAGCCCTCAGAGCTTCCTCCATGGCAGACCCCCGAGCTGCCAGTCTCACATGAAGCTGTCCTTCCCTGGATGCAGCTGCTGGAGCCCTGTCCCAGTCCCACGGGGTTCCTTCCAGTGGCAAGGCTGGGAGAGCCCTGTGCTTATGCCCTTTGTCCAGCACGTATTTTAGGGGAAGGTTTACCTGTGTAAGTATTACATATATTGTACTGCTAAATGCAAACTGCTCTGAAAATGTATCATAGATGTGCCTTAATCCTACACTACATTCTCAAGAGATGTGATGGAATAAAGTGCTAGAAAACCATTCCTCATGAACTGCCAGGAATTTTCTAGAAAAGAACTGTGGAGACCCAAACCTACAGAGCCTACTGCAAGAAGCAGAGCTTCAGGAGTCAAACTGTTCAGGAACTGGGAAGTGGACATCCTCAATGGGCACTAAATTTGACTTGCAAACCAGAGAAACCCAGATTTTGGCAGCCATATCTCTGTTCCTTTTAGAAGCACTATGTTTACCATGTTGTAGTCCTCCTTGGATATATTGGCAAGCCCTTTACTAACATTTTCCCTCAGGTTATTTTCATTTCATGGGTGGTTGTATTTAATTTAGAATTATCAAGAAATTACAAAATAATGTAAACAAGTGTTTTCAAAATTGTTTGCATCTCTCCTTTTCTCCCCATGGAACCAGGGTGTCCTTGAGATATTATAGTGGACCTTAGCCAACAGTCTGAGAAACAGGATTGGCAAAAACAGAGGATGTTGCAACACACCAGTTGAATCTTTTCCCTTGGGGTTTTGAGTTAGGTCTGGCCAGCGAGGTTGGCAGGAGGTGAAGGGGACAACCTCTCCACTTTTGCTCCACGTGAAGGCAGGCTTGCAAAGAGGAAGCCTGTTTACTGCAAATGCCTCTTGGGCAGAGTTTACACCAGGCTTGAGAGGTTATTTGGGGTCCACAGGACACCCCAGGGCCATGTTTTTCCCTGAGGATTCATGCCCCTCTTTCAGGGCATGCAGGTCAGGTAGGGAGACAAAATCTCTGCAGACAATTTGTGTTGCAAGACAGAAACTGCAATGCATGGTTGCTAGCTATGAAAAACTATCCAGGGAGAAGGTTTCTCTCTTACGAAATGCACCTCCTGATCATCCTACAGAAATCATCCCTGCCCTTGCCAGTGCTGCCATCCCTCAGCTTTTCAGTTCTAGCTTTGACTTCCTTGCAAGCTTTTAAGAATGTCTCCTCACGAGGCTGCAGAGCAGCTACCTTTGCAGCTGCCTTGCTGCCTTTCCTAAAATGTGCACTTTCAATTAGAGGAAAAGAACCCCCAACACCTATCTCAGCTTCACAGTATTGTGCAAATGGTTTGAACTTTACTGGGGCTTATCAGATAGAATTCTAGCTAATCTAAGGTCAGTTTCTATAGGCAGAATGTTAGTTTCTTATTCTTTAGTGTATTGTTTGGTGGTGTTATTGACATATAAAATGGTGAAATGAATGGTGGAATGATCTTCCCTTCAAGTATTTAGCCATGTGCACAAAAGCAGAGAAATTTGTACTTCCCTGACAATTTTGTTTCTCTATTTCCAACATCATTCTCCAGTGTCTGGAGAACTATTACACACAAGGAAGAATCATTCCTCAGTTAAGTAAAAGTATATGTGCTTTTGGTAGGAAAGGAGGAAAAAGCAGGTATTTTTATATTGCCTTTAAGAACTGTTCCCATTGTAAGAATGGACTAAATTTGGACCAGTCACCCAGAGCCCAAACACACATACTGCGAATTTGATTCCCTTTTTCTAGTCTTCGAGTTTGCATTAGGTTGAACATGAAAACAATTTCTTAATGTTCTTAACATTAAACCCCCACTTGGGACAAACGCAATTCAAAAGGTGCAAATTGCTAAAGTTGTGGAGAGACACTTATTTAGCTGTTAATCTAGGTAATCATAGGTTCTCAGTGCCCTCTATGTGAAACTCTTCTGTTTCTTACCATCTGCATACATTGTCATCATCAGAGCAATTAGTGGTGAAAAAGAAAACTGTAAGAGAAAACTTCTTTCAGAACTTTTGGCTTCAATGTTTACGAGGCACTGTGTCTGCCACACGAGCATTTAGTCCACAAAACTTCACATTTATGTGAGGTGAACACCTTTTTCTTGGGGAAAAGGAACAAACCCCTCTTGCCAGTCAATTTATTAGGGTTTTGTCATTGTTTGCATGGAGTGATTTAGGCATGACTGGGGAGCAGGCTCTTCAGGAGCCACAGGCACATGGATTACACAACGCACAAAAAGCTTGATAGTGTCATTACCACACCTCTGTTTTTTTAAATACACTTCCTCCTGCTTTTAGGTTGGGTCCAGTTATTCATAGGGAACACCTGGCTCTGCACAAGGAAGCACTAAATCCTTTGCCTTCAAAGCATACAGACAGCAAGGAAGGTCAAGTATTACTCAGGGATTTCTCACCAGGTCTTCTGATCAGATCTCTTATTTTCTCAGTAAAATGCAGCACATCATTTTTGCTTGTTCAGCTCTGGAGGAAAGGCCTTGATTAAACCAGTGAAGCTAAACCACCTCCCTGAATGTCACTAAAACAGGGACACATAAAAATCAGCATTTAAATGTACCATTGAGCAACTAATCCCAGTTAATCCCAACAGCCCCTGAAAGTCCTTATGGCACAGGATGGGCAAGGACCAGCCATCTCCTGCAGCCATGGATCATGCCAAGAGCTTCACAGCCAGGAATGGCACCTCCTCACCCAGGGTCTGCAGTCCCACGGCGTGCCAGGAGTCCTCAACACCCCACCAGTGGGACCAGGAGAGGAGTCAGCCAGAGGGAAGTTCAGGGTAGCCCTTGGCACCTTGTTTGTTTGCTCATTCCCTTCAGAGGCCCTGAGCAGCCCAGCCCTCAAAACACCAACACCAGCACAAGGGAGCAAGAGACTAATTTATCATTATTTGGAAGGAACTGCTCTAGGTTTACTCATAGGTAAGGGCAGTTGTAGGTGACAGAACAACAAGGACAGACCCCTGGCAGGTTTTACTCCAGGTCTGTGCCCTGGGCAGGGCAGGCAGATAGGATCTGCAGCACCATAAATCACCTCATGGCAAAGGGAGAAGAGAAACGGATTGTGAAATGAACTGTAAAATAAACTTCTAATGTAAACATCAAACAGGCAGAGGGTTGTTTTTTCTGTCTGGGAGCCCAAGTCTGGTACAGCTTACTGGCTGACTGTGCTGGGACCTTGTTTGGTGAGGTTACTGCTGGCCCTATTGCAGGGCAAGGAGGCAGCGATTACTCTTGTTTGCCAGCAGGAGAGAAGGCTGGTGCTGCCATGAGCATCTTCTTGTCCTCTGGCATAATTTTCTTGCTCAGGCACCGAAGCTTTGCCCACAGTTGCCATTATGGACTGTCTGGACCCCCCTGCCCCAGACTGACACCCTCCCAGACACCCGTCTTGGTGGCCTGGCAACAGTGATGGGGACACCCCGAAAGGCTTCAGGCTGCATCTTTCACCAGGGCCTTGGTTTTCTGATAAGCAGGTGCTCACCCAAAGCTGCCTCTCCCTGACATGTCCCTGCCCACTCCAGTCCTGCTGCTCAGACAGTGGGGGCTTTGCTGCTTGCACCTTTTCCTGGTCTGGCCTGTTGTCCCTGCCAGGAGGGCCAACACATGTCCTCGGCAGGGAAAGCAGGCCACCTTTGAAATCTGACCCACTGCAGGGATGTCTATATTTTCACCTGTGTTTTTATTTCTGGTCCAGAAGGAGTCAGACTCAATGATCCTGAGGGGTTCCTTCCAACTCAGCATATTCTGTGATCGTGTACTACATCAGTGCCTCCCTGGGGTCGGGGGCACACCCTGGCTCATGCGTCAGCACAGTGGGACAACATTACTCAATACCTGTTACAGTGAAACCAACAGAAAAGATAAGTTTGCTACTGTACATAGAGACATGTGCCTCAGGTAGGAAAGGACAGAAGCCTTAGAAGCCTTGATGCATTTTTTTAAATATTTTTTTTTAATTATTTTTATTTTGGTCTTATTTTAAAGCTGCATTAGGTCCAAGTCATAGGAGCATGAGGTTAGAAGCGACCTCTGGAGATAATCCTCCTGCTGTCAGGCAGGGCCATGGAAAATCCAGGCAAACATTTTGCTCCCAAAATCACCCTTAGTGAAGAAAAGTCCATACCTCTAAGGAAATGTGTTAATTACCCTCATAGCTAAGAGAACATAACCTAAATTTCCTGCAGATGAAACACAGCTATGTCCTCTCCTTAGTGGGTATGAAGGGTGGGGGGGTTCTAAGTAATTTTCTACATGAAGTAATGCAAAGGTATTTTGTGTCCCCTCTCAACTTGTTCTAACAAATAACATCACCCTTCTCCCATTGGTCTCCATTCTCACTGCCTCTGCTCATTCTTGCTCCTCTTCAGCCTGGCTTAAACATCCAAGGGGTCCCCAGTGCCACAACTCCAGAGCAGGAGCTCAGACAGTTTCTTCCTCATTACTGCCCAACAACACCTTTGTTCCAGGGTTGTTGCTTGCGCCAGACTTGGCTTTTGGCAGCTGGTGTCTTTCCTCAGCACAGCACCTTTGTCTGCTGAGTCTCACCTGGCTCATTTTCCCTCCCAGTTCCTCACGTTGGCATGTGGTGGCAGTGCCCACTCTGCACCAGGGCCTTGCTGGGCGCTGGGCACCTGTCCTCAGCTGCTGGGCTGGCTGGTGCACCAGCACTCAAAGGCTGCTGCCAACTTTTGGGTTTCCAGGGGCAGCCATGGGCACCCAGCCAAGGCTGGGTGGGGCAGTGACAGGACGACCAGGGGGACAAGTGTGGCACAAGATTAAGCTCACAGAAGGAGGATAGAAGGGACAGTAGGGAGGGGAAATAGCACACAAGACCTACTTTTAGAAATGCACACAAGCAAGCCAAGAGTTATTGAAATATCTTGGTGAAAAAGCAGTTGCTATCTCCAAATTCTTTTTCTCTGCTCAAGCACTTGCAGTTCTTCTGCCAGGTAGAAGGTAGAGGGGCTGAAAACTGACCATTTGCCAAAAAGTTTGTGGGACACCGTGGAGAAATCCCCAGGATGTAGAGACTGGTTCATTGTTTCCCAGCATGAGAGTCTGCATCCCATAATGGCCTACCCAAAATTTGGGAGCAAACTGCTTAAACACGAAGTACTTCAGCAGTTTTTCATAGTTCAGGTTTCAGATAAGAGGGGGTCAGAACAATGTAATTCTGCTGCATCTCTTTCTTCAAACATTTCTTTTGTCAGACTCTTTTTATTATCTTATGTTTCAGATGCCAGATTCAACCCCCATCTAACATTTCTAGTACAGATTTATCCTGATACTCTTGGCACATGGGTCAAGTCTGAGACAAGGCTATACCAAAAAAAAACGTGTGTGAACTCTGAGAGTGTGTGTGTGTACAGATGTTAGACAAGTCACCTTTAGGATGGTCTTTCCTCAACCATGAGCTCATCCAATCTGCCCATATGGTAAATTTGACCTTTAAGTTAGTCTTGAAATGCTGAACATGCCCCTACAGAGGACTGTCAGTTATAATGGAAAAGAAACAGATAAGCCTTTTGTTAGCTTATGGATGAGGTGATCAGCATAAAATGTTCAAATTCTGATAACCTTCAGCTGGAAAAGTTTGCAGATTCTTAACTCACTGAAATAGAGAGAATCAAAGGTTTTCAATTTAATTTTGCAGATTATGGTCTGGAGAAGTATTGCACGTTGCATGTGCCAGCAGTGCCAGAGAGCAGACACCACTGTCAACTCTGTAGCTGGTGGTTCTGGGCTGCACCTAAACTGTACAAAGTTTCCTCACAATATTCATTTCTCACAGAAAAACCTGGCAGAGCATGAACAAAGAGAGACACTTTCTAAAAGAACAAGACACTAATTTCTTTCCTATTTTTTTTTGTCTGTAGGAGTTTTCTCTGAAGTGGTGGGCTCATGTTCCTTTGAGCTGCCATAGCTGGTAAGAGGTTCACAAACCATTTGTACTCTCAGCTTAGCAGACCTGTGAATACAGCCACCAGACCACACTGGCTGCAAACTTACTATTCCAAGTGAAGCAATGTTCAGGGTTTAGCCTATGTTAGGAAAGGGTGGCTGATGCAGCTAGAGCAGCAAACTGTGTCTTCAGACTCAGGTGTAGTTTGAAGCAGCAAAACAAGGAGTGTTCTCCTAGTGTAGCTGGAATGGTGTGACTTGTGCAGGCAATGAGCTCTTACCAGGTAACAGTGTTACCTGGGCTTCTTGCTTAAATAAAAGCCTCATAAAAAATAATCATGTCCACAACTTATATAATTGACCCAACAAACATTTTAATATCTGGCCTTAGAAAAACAGATAATGTAAAAAAGTCATAGAGTGAGGAAAAGACAAAAAATAAAGGGGAAGAAAAAAAAAATTTCCAAAGAAAGATTCATGAGGATTAAAAGATAGGAAAGTTATTGTTGACAGCAATGGAAATCACTGGTGACTTTAGATATGGATTGAAGAATGACTGAAGGGAATGAAAAAGAGGTTCAGATGCCCCCATGGGATTGTATAATTTAAAGAGTAGCATTTTATGAAACCCATTCTTCTTGTTGCTTTGTTTTTCACTCCTGTGTGTTCACATCTCTTGACATTTTCTCTGTATACAAGGAGAAGCCCCCTTGGATGCGTGGTCCATGAGACCAACGAGGTGGGAGCTGGCTACCCCCTGCTCCTTACACATCCCTTTGTGTGGGAAAACCAAACCTTGAGAGTCTCCTCAACATCATCTTGTCATCCCAGAGGCCCTTTCTTAACAAGGGAATAAAGCTTTGGCAAGGGAAGGTGAAGACATTGTGGAAAAGCAAAGATGTTCAGGTGGGAGATTTAAGAGGCTGGAAATGCAGCTGCAGAGTCCCAGCCACATCCCCCAGGACCCAGCAGTTCAGGGCACTTTCTGCAGACAACTTCTCACCTTGATGTCCTCTGGTGAAAAACTGAGTGAAATGGGCTCACCCTGGAGTGCTTGTTATGGGTGAGGAGAAGGGAAGAGAGGCTTTGCATTTGTGGTGCTCCAGGGAACCTTCCCATGCGACTGGCCCTGTCTGTGTAGCTCAGTTAGTGCTGACCCTTTGGTGACAACCACCGTGCCCAGACTGCAGAGCAAACGCAACTCCACTGCACACCCCCTGTACATCCATGCCTGACCTTCCCTCTGCTACCTGCTCCAGAGGCAGAAGCTTCAGAGAACACACCCAAAGGTAGCTGCCTCCCTCAGGAAGAGCCCTAGATCCAGCTCTGAAAGCCACTATAATTTTATAACTGCTCAGGCAGAGTAGAATTTTAACTTGAATTGTGGCTTTTCCATGGGACTCTGCTAGGCTGAGTGACAGTGCATGGCAAAAACTTCTGTATAAATGAGACAGCCTTGCCATAAATTTTGACTAACAGATGCACACTGAGGTTGATAACACAATTTGATACTGCAAATATGACTCTCTAGAGAAGTGTGAATGACAATGTGTTTCATTTAATGAGTAAAAGGAGGTTGTTGGGCTTTTTTTATCATATGCCTTTTATGAATTGCTTTATTGCTTTCTAAGCAGTGACTTTTCTCCCGGATATTCATCCATTAATTAGCTAATGGTGTACAAGCCTGGTTAGCCTTAAATAAGAGGAGCCTAATAGAGATTTTAGAAAAAGCGCTGGTGAAACACGAATTTTCTACTGAAACAACAAATGCAAGACAAACACCAGGCTTGTCATTCACAGCAGAAGCTTGGAAAGGCTTCTCTCCCTCCTGGAGGGGAAGGTGTCAGGAGCAGCTTCCTCTGCTGCTCTCCAGGGAGCACCTCTGAGGTGACTCTGCCAATGCACAGTTCTCCTCCATCTTTTGCTTTGGAGGTCAGAGGTGGAGTACACCTGTATTTCTTAACTAACACTTTCTAACCAGTGCCATCCATTTCCAAGGTGGTTAGGAACAGCAGAAGGAACCATTGTCCATGCAGCAGGTGCAGTCATCTTCAGAGAATTTACCAGACACCAGGGCAAGGTGCTGGATCTGCTGTGTTTGCACCTACTGATGTCCTTCCCATCCTCCTGCACTGGACCTTGCTGCACCAGCCATGGGACCTTTCAGGGTTTACAGTGGCCCTCAGAGCATGAAGAATAGCCAAGGTCTGACATTCCTGTGGTGTCAGGGTCCACAGGTGCTAGCAACAGCCTCAATGCCCATTGCAGTGAGCACTGCTGGAAAGCTAATCCCCAGGGAAAGGCAACACTTGGGAGTTGCTCTCTGCTTTAAATTTCAGCAACAACAAAGTTTTAAGGTATTGCCTCAAAAAGAGGAAAACTGAGGGAAAAGCCTACTGATCAGCATTATATTTGTCTTGGAGGTTGGAAATAGTTTTATGAGATGTCATGTATTTTACAGTTTTCCCCCCATTTCTCCACATCACTCCGGGTAGAGGCATCTTTAAACCTGTGTGGCACAAGGTAACATTAAAACAATGTTACAACAGTTACCCTCATTTAGGTCAGTTGTTCCTACTGAATTGGGATATTTTTTCTCATTTTCTAGATTAAACCAGGTCCTGGTCTGTCATCAAATCATCAAAAAATTAAAAGCAGGAGACACTTTGTTCTAGTAAATAAATGTTTTGACATATGCAAAACTGCTCATGTCATGAGTATGCAAAGAAAATCCAGGTGCAAAAATAAAAATTCCAAGCTGGACATTCTGAGTTTTGTCAGACAATTCCAAAGTTTTTCAAAGATTTAAACCACAGTTTTGTTTGGTTTTGTTTTTGGTTGTTTTTTTTGTTGTTGTGTTTTGTTTTGTTTTGTTTGTTTTTTTTAAAGAAAATTTCTATGCTTTTTGGTATTGTGATAAATATATTTTCATTTTTAAACATTCCACAGGCAGAGCCAGTGGGAAAAAAACCTCTGTGGGCTGGGTTGGGCAAACAGCAATGCCACGAGACACTGCAGAAGCTGCTGGCTGTGGGATGAATCTGTGTACCAGCAAGAACAGTATCTACTCCATCTAGCTTGGGCTCCACTTCATCCAGGAAGACTTCCTTTTCCAGGGGGAGATTCCAGTCATGATGACTCCAACCAGTACAAGATGTAGCCTCTCAGATTTACTTATCTCAACCTTCTTGAAAGCACCCCTAACTTCCTTGGAACCAGTAACCAAACAAGAGCTGTAAAATACTGTTTTCCCTGGTCTGGCTGAACTCACGACTCAGCATATGTGGTGGGGAGCTCCTAAAATAGCTCTCTGTTGCCTCACCAGCCTCAGCAGTAACTTGAAAAGTCTTTTGCCTTCTGGGACAATTTGGAGAAATTTTAAAATGTTTGGACTTATTTTGAAAGTACTGTGAAAGATAAGAATGATCTATTCTAAGGCTGGGTGAACTGAAGGTCACAGCTAAGGCATTGCACAATTGGCCCAAGTAGGTTCAGCACAAAACTCACTCAGGATTTGATCAGCTCATCCTCATTGCTGCTGCCACCCCTGCCTAAATTCAGGTTAAAGCTGAGTCCCTTTGACCTGGCACCTCACTGGGGACAAACAATCACAATAGTTTGTTCAAAATATCAGTGGGGCGATGCCAAGGCAGAGGGCACAGCTCCTTCCCTGGCAGAGCCTTGTTGGAGAAGCCTCCTGAAAAAACCAAGCAAAACAGCTCTGTTTGTGAGGAGAAGCTGTAGTTGCTGCAGGACAAGTGCACTCTCACTCTGGGAAGTTTCATGCACACTTTCTCTGAGTCAAAGGCTATTTATTCTGTCTGGATCTTGTCATGTTTCGGACTATCTCCAGTTAGAACAAAACCTGAACAGCTCTTGCTGTGTTTAACAAGGGATATCCCCAAGCTGCTCTTTACTGCTGCAGTACTTCAGTGCAGCGTTCCTCTGCACAGACATCGCTGTTCATCCCCATGGAGTAAAGAGAGCCCCTTCCCCTCCCGGGAGGAAAGGCTCCTCTTGAAAATATAATTTCTTCCTGAAAGACAACTCCAAAAGACTATATACATCTCTGGCTTCCCATCAGGGTGGGAGAAGAATTTTCTGGTCGACATATCTCTCATTTCCAAGTATGTTCTCCAGTGCCTCAGCCAGAGCCCTCAGTATAACTTCCTGCTGAGTCAGGCTGCTGGTTTTATTATCCCAAATCCCAAACGGGTGGTTTCAAGTACTCCAGGCATTTTTCAAAGACAGTCTGAAACCCAGCCAAGCCCATGGTGTGGGGTGTAACCCTTTTCCTGACAGGTCTGCAGTCGGACTGGTCCTCTCCCAGGTCAGGCGAGCTGGTCTGCAGCTGCACGGTGCAGCTGCCACCCCTGGGGACAACCCCCCTTTGTCCCCAGATTCAAGTGAACTTTGTGATTTTTTCAGCAGCAGTAAATGATCCCCCTGGGGGTTATTGGGTTATTTGACCACCAAAACTACATTGGCTTGGCTGAAGGATTGAAGGGCCGAGGCCCATGTAAATATGCATTGACAGATATTAGTGGATGCAGGCTGGGGACCCCTCCCCAGCCCCAAGCTGCCCACCAGCCATTTTCACTTGCTGCTTGAAAGTCACCCCTTCTCCAGGTCCTGTGTTTACACGTGTGTCTATGACACAATAAAACAGAGCAAAGGCAAATGTGCAACGTAGAGATCCATTATGCTTTATTTACATGCGTCACCATCTCTTTTACAAACTAGATTACAATTTAAAATGGAATACACAAGGCAATATCTACTAACACCAAGTGGAGTAAGCACTGCGTCTCTACTTCATTTGGAAAGGGGCAGGTTTTGCTCCAAAACAAACTTCCTTCCAACCTCTGAGCAGTAAGGTAATATATTCCTCCAGGGCAGCATCTTTTTTCTTTTTTTTTTGGTATTTTTTTTTCTTTTTAATATAAAATCCTCAGTAAGACTGCAACGTGAGAGTGTCTGCTTTCAAATGAAAGTACAAGATAGCCCAAATGAAAAGTATAAACTGTTCAGCTCTTCGGTATGTAAAGACGGCCATGCGCGATAAGGCTGTGGATTTAATATTCTTCCAATTTACATGGCTTGAAACAGAAACAGATAAAACAGTTTTACAGATACTGTATACATATTTTTTCCAATCATGCAACTTTTTAAAAAAAAGTTAAACATGTGAAGCCAAATGTACAACCCATTTTTTCCAACCCATAGTTACGAAATGTATCTGGTCCCCCTTCGCATCTGTTGGCAATTCCGAAAGTATATTGTGTACTTCAAACACTTACAGGACACCAATTGCCAAGCAATGATATAATTTTGGAGAAATACATGACCTAAAAGGTAACTTTTTTAAGCAGTGGCACAAAAATTTCTGGAGTTGAGCAGTGTTTAACTATCCAATTATTCTTAAGAGATTTTTTTTTACAAAATCATTAAATCAAGCCCCAACCTGTGACTAGAAACTACATAAATAACACCTTTTTAGACCTTTTGTTTAGACCAAGTGTTCAAAAGATAACCATGTAATTGTGACCTTGACCTTCATCTGTTTTACATGATTTCACAAGGAAAACTTCTAGGCATAAATATGTTCAAAGACTCAAAGACCAAATTTTCAAAAAGTAGGTTCCCCGAATTAGCTATTCAAGGCTCAATTTTGACACCTAAATAATTGGCCCTTTGAATTTAGGGGGATGTATTTAGCACCTCTGGAGTGAAGGGCCTTTGCTGGGCATCTCAGCAGGTGTAGAGGGTGATGACCTTACCCTGGGCCTGGGGGGACTGTCACCTCCCCTTCCTTCAAGAAGCCACGAGAGCAGAGCAGCTTGCCTCTGCGACCACGCTGGAGTCGCTGATGTTTGGTGCCTGACACCAGGCACTTCTGCTTGAAAATTTTGGCCCCAAAACTGAACAGATACCAAACCAAACTGAAGAAGCTGGCCAAGTCCATCCCTCTTCAGTGAGCACTGGGATGTTCGCCAAAGCAGGGGCCCAAGCTGTCCCAGCCATGCCAGTGGAAATGCTCCCCTTGACATTGCTGGGAGGCAGGTTAAGCCTTTCAGCCACTAATGCTTTTATTATTTCTTTTAAAAAAACTCCTCTGCCACTGATGGGTTGTCTCTAAACCAAGGGGTTTTTTCTCCATTTTCTGAACAGAGCAGGCCATAGTTTTGTCTCTCATTTCTGCAAGTGGGAAAGCAGTTCCTCTGAACCCAAGCAGGCTAAGTTGCTGGAACAGAGCAGAATTTGCAGCCCTTTCATTTAAGCTTTCCCTTGCCTTGACAAGTACTGAATCTGTACAAAATAAAAAACTAAATGATGGGGTTTGGTCACTTTGGCCATACCATCGAGTCACTGACCTGTCAGTGATGGTGGGTCTTTGGGCAGCACCAGGGGGTCTCACTGGAAGCTCATCTGTGTAGGGATCAAAAGGTGCACCTCAGCACTAGGAGCCACCCAGTGAGCTCTGCTGACAGCCAAAACGTGGGCTTGGGGCACAAGTCCAGCCACAGGGCAGCAGCTGCAGAGAAGCCTCAGCAAAAGAAACACCAGAGGGAAGTCCTTCAGCACACACTCACATTTTGGGGTGTACCAGTAAGCTAAGAGCTAATGGCACACACTCACAGAAGGCCAGTGATAAACTCTTGATCAGTTTCACTAAAAGGTGCCTGCAACTGCACTCAGGTAAGGAGGGTGCCCAGCTGTGCCACACAAGCATCCTGGGAAGCTGGCTGAGGATAGACACGGGCAATGTGCACCAGCCAGCTCCAATGAATGCAATAAACTAGGCCACCTGCCAACAAACAGAACCCCTCAGTGTAAAAAGAAAAGAGAAGTTTTTTTTAAAAGGCAAATGATAAACCCTTGGCTGCTTGGAAGAGTTGATATGCTACGGGGCTATGCTGACCACAACTGCACAGAGCCTACACAGTCATATCTCGGGGGAGAAACCAAGAGGTGCATCTTTGTGAGAGAACAGCACGGGGGCTACGGTACAAAACCAAAACTTCCATCACACTAGGAGCCGTTGTTTCACCAAAATCACCTCAGGGACCTGGAAAGTAAGGAGTGAGGAAGGGCCCACGAATGCATGTGAGTGTTGGTGCATGACTGTGCATGTGTGGTGGCAGTGGCGAGAGGGAGTCACTCCACATTGCATGGGACACGGGTCGGTGGGAACTCATGCACTGAGACTTTGGGTTAAAATGCTAGTTTTGTTTTCCTAACATCCATGCATAATGATCCATTTCTGTACATAATAAAATATATTTATATATTTATATGCATAATGCTTTTATGCAAAGGAAAAAAAAAACTTCATATATCGCTGTGGAGAATTATGTATACACTGTCCTATTCAGAACCTCTTCATACCAAGTTCCTATGTACCACTGGTGTTTTCCCCTCTTTTTTGGACCCCTCCCCCCCAGGATACTAATAAAAAGGAATCAAACTTTCCAGATTATAGAGAGGATCTATACAGCACCATACCTTTTATTCATCATTATTATTAATTATTATTCATTTTACAAAAGAAAATCTTAGAAGCAAAATATATAAAACTGCCTTGTCTTTCAGTGTCATTTATCCTGCTACAATCTACGCTCATATGAAAAGCCATTTGTATGATACTGTCACCTTGCCATTCCCACTCCTGCTTCTCCTGCCACAATGGATTATACATAATGAGAAGGAAAAAATAATCAAGGATACGCCCAAAACAACAACAACAAAAATTAACAGGATCACTAATGCCATAACACACCCTGCAGTGATCTGTGCCTCAGCTCCCGGCATTGTCACTGCAAGTCACCTGCCGACGCCCAGCCACCAGCTTTCCTTTAATTTCTGTGTTTTCAAACACATCTCTACAGGTGACTGCGTCCACCTTGTGGGGCAGCTCAGCCCACAGCTCCTCACTGTGGCAGTGAGGGCAGCTTTGCTAACGCAAGGCAGGAGGGGAGCCTGCTCCAGCGGGCAGGAAAGGGGCTCCTGCCTCGGCGCGTGCTAGGGCAATGGCGCCCGCTGTCAGTCCGTCCTCACGAGCCAAGAGGCAAACTCACCAACTTCCCTTGTTTTGCAACCAGCTCTGGGTTGACCCTTATGGGAAACAGGGGTGTACCATTAAACTTAAGGAAAGAATAAGAGAGAAACAAACCAACCAACCAACCCAACAAACAAACAGGCCAGGCACATCCCCTCTCTGGAATCCAGCCGGTTGATAGGACTCACAAATGCTGTATCTTCAGAAAACCCTGACACCTGAGCAGCGCTGGGTTACGGTCATTTCCATGCACGTGCACAGTACCTCAGATTCCCCAGGGAGAGAAAGCAAAAATGGTTAAAAATCTATGGAAATCAAACTGGAGGCTGTAGCGGGGAGGGTGGGCAGACAGGGAAAACCTCCAAAAAGAAAAGCCAACTTAAAACATCCCATAAACCATTAATATATTGAAACACCACATACTCATTGACAAGTAACTAGTGTAAAGGCTACACAGTGTGTTCTCAACAGGATGGTGCTGAACATTGTCTCCACAGCAGGTGCTTGGCCATCCCAGAAAAGGAAGATTTTGCATACTTCAGAATGAGTTCAATTCCCAACAAAAAGAGAAAAAAAAAAGAAGAAAAAATTATAGGGGAAAAAAAAAGTAGGTTCTTCACTCCAGTAAGGGGCCTATTAACAGTCTGCTTCATTAGGAAAATAATGCAGGGTTCACAAAGGTCGTAAGCTGTAAACAGTATCACTGTCCACTTGCTGACAGCAGATTTGGCAAAGGGTTCTCTCTCTACATCTCGTGTCAGTTTGAGGGCCTGGAGAGGAGAAAAAGAAGAAAAGACAGTGAGATTACCGCATGTAGGGGAGGGAAAAAAAAATCACAACAAAAAAGGCAACTAAGCAAACCTCCAAACAAAACAACAGCTTACACCAAGGAGCAATTCAGATATGTTTACAGCCAGGAACTTCAAACATATAGCAAGGAATAAGATGACCCTGCCTGAAAATACTTTTCCCTTGCCAAGGTCCATGGGTTTCTTTGCTGGCTTAGCTACTCCCAAAAAGGACAGAAAAAAATCCCTCTTCGATGAAAAATGATGGTCAAGTCTGATTTACAGAAACCCAGTGCATTGTCTATTTGTTAAGCATATTTCCAGGTAGAAGCAATGAAGAATCTTCCAGCTTTTCTCCAATTTTTCACGATCACCTTTTCTCAGAATCACCAAAAAGCTGAATAAATCTTCTGTAAGTGTTTGACACCCACCACCACCCTTGAAGGATAGATGAAGAGGATGCTCAAGACAAACAGTAAGGAGCCACGAATTTCAGTGTGGACTTTGGAGTTTTCCATTTTCCTGCTCACACAACACACCAGCAACAGACAGGGTCCACCTGGCTTTAAAAACTGGGTAAGGGTCCATCTGATTCTGTAGCCAAGAAACTTCTCTGCAGAGAGAGAAGCATGGGGAAGGCACCTTGGATACAGCATGGAGATGCCTATGAGGAAACATGGTAAGTAGGTAAAACACTGAAAACAGAAGAACATTTGAACCAAGGGGGCCAAGGGGACAGTTTCAAAGGTACTCAGTGCTTAAAGATATAGGCAGGCACCACATAGGGTTTTGGAAAGTATGTACATTTAAATAATCCCATGAAATCCTCTCTACACTTTCAGAAAGTCCACTTGGTAGACATCCGTGTTACTGGACATGTAGTTTCTGGCTCTGAAATGGCTTCTCAAAACAGGGTTTAGTCCCCTCTCACCACTTACTAGCTTTGGAAGATTTTCCCCAAGACAAAAGATTGATGATTTTTTATACAGTGCAAGAACAAGGGGACACTGACTGAAACCAAAAAGCCATTGAGCTGATTGCAGGAATGTCTTTACTTTCAAAAGACCCTGCTATCAGGCAATCCTCATGAAAAATGGTGGATGTAGTGGAACTGCTGGTTTAACCAAGATGGGCATCTCCTGCAAGGAGGATCACGCAAAGACTGTCTCCTGTCTAAGGTGCCAGGCACTGATCCCATGATAACAATTTATTAAAATGACCTATTCTGATAATGCTAAATGATTGATGGAAATTTAATCATTTTGTCTCATGGTTATTAGAGCAACAGTGTGACAGCTGCTCCCTGCGCCATTAGGGGAGAGAACTTCATTCAGCACAGCTTAGGGAGCAGACAGATTGTGCATTTCACCCAAACAAAATTTGGCTTTAGCCTTAATTATGTGGAGGGGTTTGGGGTAGACTGTTTTGTGAATAAAGGGATTTCCGACTGGATCAACATATTGATTTCTTCATTTTCAAAGGGCAAACGAGCGCAGGCCGTTCGTTAATGTGACTGCCTGGCAAGGCCTCCATTTGGCGTGCCCCGACGGCCCTAACAAGGTCACCAGAAGATACCCAGACAGGCCTGGTAGCCCCCAGTAAAACCTGGCTAGTGCCTTGTAAGCAGCTCAAAACAAGTGCAAGCCCATTTCTCTACTTCTTAAAGCCTGAGCACCAGGGTGGCCTGAAGTGAGTGACTTCCCAAAGCACAACATCCTCTGAAGGCAAGGCTCGGGTCCCAAATGCCACAGCCCAGCAAATCAGGTCCCTCTCAGGCAGCTGCCAGTTATGCTGAGCATGGGCTTAACTTTGGCATGTGTGAGAAGCCTTGCTGACTTTGAATAAAGCTGTTGATTAAAATCAAAACTGTACAGAAACTCCCAATAAAACACCAGAGTATTGCTTAATGTTTAAATTAAAAACCTGTGTGAAATATAAACTGAGTGATGAGAAAAAAACTGGAGGATGGGTTAAGTTGAGCATCTTTTGTGGAAGTAGCACTGCCCAGTATTTTTTCTTGTGGGACCTGTACTTCAGACAGTGCCAACATTTTGGAGACAGATGTACAGCTGAGGTGTGCATCACACAGCAGAATCAAGCTATGTTTCACTGTCACAGCTCTGCTTACATGGACTTTGCAAATGGATTAAAAATTAAAAGAGTTAGATCAAAGTCTTAACCTGCCTGCCTTCAAATTACCCTGTTAACCCACACAGTTTGCTTTCTGTCTCACCACAAAAAGCCCATTTACCCTGAGTTAGCAGCCTGCTACCCCACAGTGGTTGAAAAGGCTGGGAAACAAGTGCTCCCCTTACATCTCTGCTTATCACAGAATCATAGAATGGTTTGGGCTGGCAGGGACCTTAAAGATTGTCTAGTCCAATCCCCCTGAAGTGAGAAAGAACATCTTCAACTAGATCAGGTTGCTCAGAGCCCCATCCAACCTGGCCTTGAGCAGTTTCAGGAATGGGTCATCTGCCACCTCACGGGCACTCTGTTGTGCTTTACCACCCTTATTGTAAAAAATGTTTTCCTTATACTTTATCTAAATCTACCCTGTTCTGGTTTAAAACCATTACCCTTGTCTGTTGCAACAGGCCCTGCTAAAACCTCTACAAACAGTCATGCACGAGATGAGAAGCCCCTTTCTTCTGTCCTATTCTCTGCCCTCCCATCCTCTGCCTTTCTACTAACCAGTCACAAATGCTACTCTCATTTTACTCTGTGACCAAGCTGACTGGTTCTAATTTCCCTCCAGCAAAAGCATTTCTTCACCTTTGCCTCACATCATTCCACCACTTAACTGCACTCCCAAGTCCCATGCCAGCTTGTGCACCATCAGAGCAACTCTGAAGAATCATTTGCCACCTACTGCTTTCTCCCTCTGATTCCCAATGGTGCCAGTTATGAAGCACTGGGAATTTCTTCAGAACAGAAAGGTGAAGCCATGATGCTCCCCAGAGCAGGGCATAGATAAAGTGCCCTGGTTTATCAGTGAGCCAACACAGCAACCACCAGCACATAAAGTTTTCTGCTGGAAGAAAAGCTGTGTGTTCCTTTACACAATTATGGTGTGAGAATCTGCACTGCCAACACACAGCTCCCTCTGTATGGCAGCCTAACATGGATCTCTTGATTTGGCTGGAATGCTTGTTGAGTGGATCTCAGTTTGGAAATTATCACCCTTTAGAGGTCTGTAGAAAAAGGCTTCTCCCTTGGGTACTGCTTTGTAACAACTCTCTAGGGACAGGAAATCTTAGTAACTACTTTTACTGTCTAGACACTTGGGATGCAAACATTTTCAAGGAAATTGTGTCCTTTAGTGACAGATGTGCATTTGTTCTGGTGCCTCTGCCCTTCGATTTGTCATCGCCTCTAGCGACAGAGCTTCTACTCCAAAGTGGGAATGGGCTCAAAAAGCAAGACTTGATTACGTGTGGTTAAAAGTTAATACTCTGCCTAAGGTTTCACAGCTAAAGACTGAAAAACACACAGAATTTGTTCAAAAACAAGTAGGGAAGATAACTACTGTGGCCAGTCTTTCTAGAATGACCGAATTACAGCATGAGATTTGTATTTCAAGCACAATAAATACTGGAAATCCCAATGCCACAGCAGGTATGCCACAGTGAAACCCTACAGGCTTTGCACACACTGCACTAGGACAGCCCTGTGCTGAGGGACAACACTGAGGTCAGGGGACAAAGCCGAAGGACAAAAAAAAAGAGTTGGTAACTTAATGTGGCTTTATTTCCGGAACTTTCAGGCATGTTGCAACTTCGCTTTTTCTCTTTAAATTCTGCTCGCAAAAATAGATCTTTCCCAGCTCAGAACTGGGGGCAGAGAATAAGGGCTGAAGAATGGAAAGAGGAAGAATGCCAGCACAGAATCAGGATAGTGGGAGCTAAAATGTTGCAGTGTTTGTAGCTGAATAAGCACGTAAAGCACGGAAGTGTCTCTTTTCCTTCTTTTGCTGCTCTTCCTCCAAGGAACACTGCAAACCATAGAAGACAACCAAGTATTTTGGAAGTACATGTAACTTAAGACAGCAGATCATTCTCTCATCCTGTACCAGCTTCCTGGGAAAGAAGGCCAGAACTGTAGTGAGCTGCCACAACTGTTTACAAGCAGGTTATTCTGATATCCCACTGGTCTACAGAATCATATAATAGTCCAGGCTGGAAGGGATCAGCATCATCTGGTCCAACTTTTTGTTCAAGGCAGGGCCTTAGGTTAGATTATTCAGGATCCTGTCATGTTTGGAGTATTTCCAGCGCAGGAGAATCCACTGCTCCTCTGGGCAGTTCATTTTACCCACAAAGGTGGGTAAAGTCCCTTCTACCCATTGTACAGTTGTGAAAAGGAAATTCTGAGCTCAAGCACTGTTGATACAAATTGCTGTTGAGAACCATCGCATCTGGCTGGGTTTAATCTTCCGCCCTGGCCAACACAGGAGAGCTTAGATACAGGACAACTTCTCTCCATAAGGTTATCAGGTTCTTACTTGACAACCTTTTGGTCAATTTTATCCCCTGTATTTCATTCAGGAGCCCAAGAAGTGGGATGGAAATCCTGCCAGTTATAGGTGACACTGCCAGTGACTGAGAGACATCAGCCCAGGTGTTCAACACAGCCCTTTTTAGGCAGGATGCTACTGGACTAGAGGAAAAAGGCCAAAAACACATCTTTTTTTAGGGGTAAAGCCCATCAGCTGGCATAACTGTGCTTTCCTTAGGCACTCGGGAGCACTGGGGAGGAGATGTCTACTGTGGATCACAAAAAGATGTGCAACTATTGCACCTGTGCAAGACCAGAGAAGGATTTTGCTTGCATTTTTTGAATCTGAGGAGAAAAAGTCACATTTTAGAGTGAAAGGCACCTACATAGCTAGAAGCATCCTGAATTATGGGTTTATAGTGCTATGGAAACATGCTATATAGCCATTATTCTGAATGTGCTCATAGACAGCTTCCTTTTCTTTGCTAGGTACCAAGCCTATTTTAAAAACATCTTCCCTGCTATGGAATTTTCTTGTGTTCCTCTGCAGTAAGTTGAAAAGGAGAAGCCAATACCATGTTGATAAAAGGCAGGACATCTTCTATCACAACTTACAAGTAGCGGAAAAGGCAAGAGAGGAAAGAGCCTACCTCAAACCCAGATTTTATCTACATTTGTATGTAGATAAAAGCCAGGAGATGTAGGCAGTGCAAGGGAAAAACAATGGGCAAGACATTCAGCTAAGCTGTAGAAGTGCATATGCACAAGCCATTCTCCACAGCATCAGTTGGGAAAAGTGGCCTTTCTCCTGGAATAATGGCAGACAGCCGTGGCTGCACGGCAGCTTCCGCTAGCCGAGCTGCGTCCCCATCCGATTCCTGCTCAGCAGATGTCCCCTCTGCCAGGCTCCAGTAACTGCCACCCGTGCGGCAATCGGAGCAGAAAAGCCGATTAAACAGCTCCGGCAGACCGGGCCAGAGCGGGGCATTCCCATCACCCAGCCACAGGTACCTGACTGAACGGGGCCAGCGTCCCCACAACCGCCTGGGACTGGAACGGGGACAGTGCTGATGGGAACATCCTGCTGGACATCCTTCACCATTGGCACCAGGAGCTCAGGGTGGCTCCTTCCTTCATCCCCCTTCCCCAGGCCAGGAGAGAAAGGCTGGCTATTGGCACACAATACTGCTCCAACATGCACTCCCACTGCCCACACCGTACCTGTGCTTTTTGGCTGTCACCAACACAAGACTTAAACCTCTCCAGATGTCAGCTCATCACCTGGGATGAGTGCCCAATTGCTGTGAAAAAAAGATCCTGACCTTTCCTCAGCTGCATGACGCTATGTTTCTAAAAAGGAGCTCTTATTACGCACTTCTTCAAGAAAATATGCTTTCATGGGGGCTATTTAAAAGTCTGGCTCAAAGGAAGAAATGAACAAAGAAAAGCCACCTGTAACCAGCTCAGTTATCAGGCAAACCACATATCGAGGGACCAACACTGATCTGCAGCTCTGAACAATCATTATGGCTCATTCACATGAGGCAGACAATTTGCAAGACTCCTTCTGTAACAAAACCTGTACCCTGCTGATCCAAGGAGGAAAGCACTGGGGAGACCAGTTGATGTGGGCTGTTCTAAAAATATCAGTTTGTGCTGTCATCTGGTGAGAGTATGTCATCCTGTAATCTTAGCATCTGCAGGGACAGCAAGTTTCTGCCTAATTATTGCTGCTGAATCACATGACAAAGCATGAGGTTCTAAAAAATACATCTATATAAAACACCAACAGAAGAACACCCAAACCACAGGATAAGACCACTATGCTGGCTTCAGCTGCTTTACACTCACAACACAAGCCTGTGGAGGCAACCCTGGTTTTTACAGATCTTTTCCCTGTGTTAATAAAACCCAAACAATAAACCCAGATTAAAAACATACCAGAACAAAAAAGCCCTACTCCCAGGAAGAGTGAGCAATTCATTGTGTTTGTGTGCCAGCTCCTGCTGTCTTCACACAGCAGAAGTCACAGCATCCCTGCAAGCCCAGGACTGGCCTCTGTATGCAAGGGGCTTTGATGAGCTTCAGTGGGACCTCATGGGGGGCAGTGCAATGGGGTTTGCCCAGATTTCCCCTCTCCTCCTCCCCAGCAGTCATGAGCACAGAGTTTGTTCACGTGCCACTGATGGCCCCAGCCACCGAGGAGCCTGCTCAGGGCAGGCCCTCCTTGGAGCTGAAGGGATCCCTGTTCTCCACAAAATACATTTTCTACATGGATATTTTTGTTCAAAGACTAAACTTGGCGTGTGTGGAGTTCAGCTAGTCACAAAACCACCTTTCAAAACTTGGGCTGGCAGAAACAACATTTAAATGTTACAAGTGCCACCACCTTAACCACTGGCCTACTAGAAATGGAGCAGAAGAATGTGCAACTCTTGAAATTCCTTTAGATTTTTTAAAGGCAGACAGCCCCACCTTAGCTCTGTTTAAGAAACCTGGCAGCCCTCTCCTTAGGACTTAATTTTTGAAAATAAGAGAGAAGGAAGTGCAGCTATGGTACTGAGGCAGTCACATGTCATCAGGTAAGAGGTCCAGTAATTCAGCTTTCATGGGCAAACGTTTTCTGGCAGAAAACAAAAATCATCTTCTTTGTGGCAAACTGTACAGAACTCTCTGATTCAAAACTCCATCCAAATGGAGATCTTTGACTACCTATTTTCACTTTTAAGATGGTGTTGTAAACATGAAGTCACACTCAGACCTATTTGTCTTAGGTATGAATTGTACACAGAAACAGGCTGAAGACCAATTAACAAACTGGCAAGTAGTCCAAGCTGACAGAGCCCAATTAAAGACTAACAGACATTCTATTAGGTTTCCTAAGATTTATTTTCACCAGAGATGCTAATCAAGTGTGAACATTACATGTCGTTGCTATATGCAGCTTGTGTATTCTGCAATAAGAAGATGTGGGACCTTAGATGATACTAGTGGAAAATGAGTGACTTTAACTGATCTGTCAAGTATTTTACACGTAATTTTCAAATAAGTCAATGAGTCCAGCACAGCTCTGTTACAGAGCCCAGATGCAGTTATTATAACCCTGATAAATGACATATTGAAATCTCTTTCAGAAGATGCAGCTCAGATGGGTTTCTCAGACTATGACACCAACTCTTGCCCTGTTCACGCTGAGCCTCTTTCTCTATCTCATGCCCAAACCTGCCAGCATTGCTGCCTTCATGATGCCATTGTAAACTGGATCACTGAAACAATCCAGGTAAAAGCAACTTCTTGGATGTGTTTTGGTGCTGGAGAAAATGTTTGCTTATGCAGCAACTGTTCACCAGCTCCTGACCTTCCAGGCAGCAGCAAATGTCCTGAATAGTCTTCCCTGATGCTGTTTTGGGATTACTGTTTGGCAAAAGCCAAGTCTCTTTGGACTTGTCAGGTGAGACAGACCCTGGAGCAAAGTGCAGAGTTGCGGGAATCTCAGACTAAGAGAAGGATGCATTAATTTCAAAATAAAAGGTATTCTAGAGACAGATGAGGGAATAGTGATGTCTATTTACTGCTAAACTTGCTGAAATACCAAGGTGATGATTGTCTGAGTGGGTGGAGGGCACTATCCAGTGCTTTTGGAAAGCAGGTAGAGATAGAGGAACAGAGGCCCCAGGCAGTATAAGAGGAAAAAAAAATATGACTGAGTGAATAAAGCAAAACAAACAAACAAACAAACAAAACCCACCCGATTTTCTCCATTCCTTCTTGTAAGAGCAAAAAACCCAAACCAAACCCAAATTCATTTATATGCCTCAATGAGGGCTCTCTGAAAGGCTGGGTATGGGCAGTCTCATGGGCAGAGGTTGGTGGGGTGGGATTGGGCAGGGCTCTTTGCAGGGACCATGCACAGGCTTGTGTGCAGCAAACGTGCACAGCCACTAAACCCACTAAACAGTGGCATCTCCTGCAGGGTTTTTTTAAATTTCCCTGTGAAGAAATTACAGTTGATTTTCTTCCAAAGTAAACCTCCCTCTATACCCAAGTATGTACAAATTAAATACCTGTGTATTTCCCTTTTTTCTTTTCCTCCTGAAAACTGACTCCAATTGATCTCTTATTTTTAACAGAAAACACAGCATTCACTATTCCTAAGTATGCCAATAATCCATTGTAACTGCTTTTGCCTGCCTGCAAAACACACCTGGCTACCCTTGTGAAATAGATTTAACATAAGCAATTGCCAGGCTGTTCTGGCCAAAGCGTTCCCCAGTCTTTGGGCTTGTAAAGATTCATTACTGTGGTCACGAACATTGTTGAGAGAAGATTTTAATTCAGGGATCCCTACTGCTCTAGTGGAGAAGTAACCAAGAGAAGCAGTTCAGAACGATTGCATCTGATGTCACGCAAGAAGCCCCTATCAAATAGTGAGATGCTCACAGGGAGGCAAAGTCTCAAACAGTGCTGCTTAACAGATGAGGAAGGGTGCATGATGAACCAGCTCAGCAGAAATCATCTGCGCTTGCACCTGATACCGGAGGCACCCCGCAGCAGCCGGTCCACTTGTCAGGGAGAGGGAGAGAGGCTTCCACAGATGACTGGACAGTAATCCGCCGAGGAGAGCTGTCTCGTTAATAAATCTGTCCTCTGCAATGAGACTCTGCTCACACAGATGTGTCAGCTGCTTTATTCGGAGGGAGCAGCCTGAAAAAGATCACGGCAGCTATGTTTTCCATGGATGCCAGAGGCTGGGGTGAAGAGGCAGCAAGGAGCATCAGTGAGGAGGTGGGGTGCTGTCTCTCCTCCACGCTGCCCATGCAAGTTCCCCTGCGGCGGCTGCTACCTACCCGCAGCACATGAAGCTATGGAAGCAGGAGGCTGCCCTATTTGCCTGTGTCAAGCAAAACTGTCAATAACATGTATTTTTCAGGCCCCATTTGACAGATTGTACTGCTGGATGATGCACAGCAATAAAGTTCCTACAGCCTTTTTTTTTTACATTGTGCAAAGAAGGTTTTTAAATCCAAGCAGCTCATGCACCTGAAGAAAGAGAGAACTGGTCAGCAAGCATGACTTTCTGCAAATTTTTGCTTCCTCATCCTGGAATCAATTATCTTTTTTTCCTCTTTCTTTTCCTAAGTTTTTTTCCTCTTTCTTTTCCTCCAGTAAAACAAGTAGGCCAGCCAAAACTTATCCACAGCCCTGGCCTTGCCAAGTTGCTGCCTTGCTCAGGGTCTGTGGGATGCAGTGTCCTCTGCAGCCCTTTTCCACAGCCCGTCTCCTGGCTGTGCACTGCAGTGCTCTTGGCTAAGAGTGAGAAGATGTGCAAGGACCAGAGGAAATCCTTGCACTGACAGAGAAAGGACTGCAAACACCAACCACTCCATCGGATCATGGCAGCTTTGCAGATCGACTGCAAGGAGGATGCTTGGGCAGCCTTGTTCTCCCTCACAGAGGGCAGATCACAGCACATCTCCTGAGGTGCTCCGTGCACACAGGAAACAGGAAAACATTCTCGAGGTTCACCACTGCTGCTCACCTACCACAAAACTTTCCCTTGAACATTGAACTGTGAAACAGTGAATGAAAACACAATTAAAGATGAAAGGGGCAAATTATGCACCATAAAGTCAAACGACACTGACTTCTTTCTGTCCTTCAACTGGAAAATAAGGAAGCTGGAAGTAAGCTGTAAACTGAACGAGTGCCTCCTTTAACCTCACCACTCAGATGCTCTACATACTATTCTGAAGTTAAGAGAACACTTTCAATAATTTATAGTTAACCTTTTATCCTATTACATTTTGAAATTTACTCCCTTATACTAATAAAACAAAGGAGAAAGGGCACTTTGTGTGGCACCGGCCCTTTGAGTCAGGGAATACATATGTGTGAGCAGGCAGATGTATGGGCAGAATCCTGCAGAATCACAAAAGGATGACAGAGAAACAATGATTACAAGTCCCCAGCTGTGGAAAATAAGCAATGGGAAAAAACATTTCAATCTTGAAAAAAATTAATCTGAAGAAGCTAACATTTAAAAAAACACCTAGAACCCAAATCTACAGATATTCTCCTGGAGGAGTCCAAAATAAAAAGATATCTAACCCATTCTTAGGGGTGGGGGGAGGAGGACAACAATTATTGCATACCTAAAACAAGTAGGCCAGGACATTCCTGAGACCAGGATCCCAGCAATATGTAATTCCTCCATTTGATACCTTTTTTTGGCCAAGAAATACAATTTTACGAAAAAGCAAACCCAAACAACTTTGCTAGACTTTCTATGCCACAGCAGCAGCACAACTGCTGATTCTGTCCAGATCTGTCCCACACACCTGATCCCCAGTGAGTGCTCTGATCCTGCAAAGACATTCTTTCTCCTCCCCAGCAGCAACACTGCTCCACTGACTGCAGAGCCCCTCCCCACATCCCTGTGTAACACAGGCTGGCTACATGTGGCATCAGCTGCAAGAAAGAATCCATCTGTTGTGACTTCAAAGAAGAAGAGTTAGAGCTCTGCCATTCCTAAAACCCACAAATATTCCACCTTGGTTTGCCTGATTTGTCATTAACATTTCTCATGCCTAAATTAAGAAGGGCACTGAGCACCAGATGCATGCTGACAGTGTTGCAGTCGAGCAGCTTTTATAGCTTAGCCTCATTTCCCTCCACACCTCCACGTTTCTTGGCTGTGCCTGTTGCATACCAACACACAACAAGCCATCACAAGCCAAATTACTATTATTAGTGTGCACTAACTATTAAAGGTTTGGTGCAAACTCCAATAAAACTATGGAACCAATTATTTTACCACATCTATGGGGCACTGACCTGTTTGCCCGTTTTCCCTGTTCTCAAAGATCCTTCAGCCTGGTACCCAACTCTGTGATGAAGCCTGTTTAGCACCAGTGAAGTTCCCCACATTCAGACTGACAACGTTCTGAGCTGAGATGAGGGAATCAAAGTTAAAATCCAGCCCATCGGCATCCATGAGTTCACTGCGGATAATGGACTCCATGTCACACTCCAGGCTCCCATTGAAAATATCCAGGTCCAAGTCACTCGGGAATTTCTCATGTCCCATGACCGGGAGGTTCACGCTAGAGGAGTACAAAGAGGAGCCCGACAGCGGGTCAGAAAGTGTTTGCATAGACTGATTGACAGGTGACTGCTGATGTTTGGTGGATCCCAAGCTGCTGGAGTCACTCAAGCCTATGTTACTGATGGAATTGGACAAGGCACGGCTCCCACTGAGAGAGGAGTTGTGGGACTGGTGCTGGTGATGGGACAGGTTCTGATTGACCAGGCCGCCCTGGCTGGACTGCGCGGCAAACGACATCATGGGGTCGTTGCGGAGCATTATATTCCTGCGGGAATTCTGGGCGGACACAGCTGTGCTGGCTTGTGACATGAGTGGGTCAGACTGTGTCATCATGACATCGCTGTGACTAAGCGCATCAGAGGTGAGGAGATCCTGCAGCGTCTGGTTGTTGTAATGAGAAATGGAAGAGAAGGTGGTCTGCTTGTTCTCCTGAATTGTCTGCATGGGCGACTGGCGGAGGGAATTCAGGGACGACGGCCCGAACACAGCGTTGTTGAAACTACTTGATGGGGAGCCCAGCCCTGAACCTTTGGAACCATAAGGAAAACTGGAGCTTCTCTGCATTATCCCTCCTGTGGGTGACTGCTGGGAGGGAGGAAGAGTTATATTGTCCAAGAGATCATCCATGAGGTTATCAGTCAGTCCATCATTCAAGTTCATTGTCCCAGCCATATCAGTCAACCTAGGCAACTCCACAGTACATGGTTTGTTTACCGACGGGGACAAGCTCGATGGACTACTGTACAACATGGGAGAAAGCGGAGCATCATCATCTTGAACATCATCGAGCTCGGTGCTTGCCAAAATTGGTGACAAGCGGCCACTGATCGTACTGGCGTTTGAATTTGTACGGGAGCGAAAATCCGTCCAAGCATCCAGCTCGTCGCTGCTGCGGGAGGTGGGGCTCCCTGGCCACTTGGAGAGCTGGGAAGGGCTGTCCTCACTTGTCTCCTGGGCTGTCTGCAGGGCTGCCTTTTTCTTTGCTGCCCGCCCTCTGCTCTTGGTGTACTTGTTGCTGTTGTCCATAGACACAGCGCGTCTCCGGGGCGCCTTGCCGCCTTTGCCGCCGTCTGGATTGATCATCCACCAGGAGCTTTTCCCAGTGCCTTCATTCTGCACCCTGACGAATCGGCTGTGGAGTGACAAGTTGTGCCGGATCGAATTCTGCAGAAAGGAGCAAAACAAAACATCAAGACCGGCACCCTATTTCTTTTACAACCCAAATCTCAATCATTAAACCAACATCCCGTGACAACAGCAACATGACTAAAATCATTCAACCCTCCTGGACATCTCCGTGAATTTCTCTGGTGCTGGATATGGGAAGGCTAGAGTGTGACTGTGGCATGGCAGCATGCTGCTGTAAAGCAAGCCCCAAGCTTGCATTAGCTGTGCATTCCTTGCGCTCATCTCTACACCCCTAAAAGCTTCATCCTAAGAAAAGGAGTCTGACATCCCTGATAGAAAGGAGCTAGATGTTTCCCTTACTTTTGACTCTGGACAAACTATTACTATCAGTAATCTTGCCATCAGTTCCTTGAAATAAAAACTGCAAAGGCACAGCAAAAATCTGGCTGGAGGGGTAGTCACATTCATCGCAGCCTCTGCAAATGTCTTCTTAATTCTTCATGGGCACGTGTGCTGTATATTTATTATAATAATTCCTGAAAAAACAGCAAGTGCTGTTGCTCCTCTCCCACAGGCACTCTGTGCATGACTAAGCTGTACTTTCTCTCTTGATTAGAGGCACCAGAATTATGCCCATACGGCAGTAGCTGGCCAGCTGTCCCCTTGCTATAGTATCCTCACAGTCTTCAAAACATGATGTGACACAGTATGCAACGATATCCCCGTCCCCGTAAGCTGCTGGATACAGAGCTGTATAAAGCTGCTGTACACAGCTGGACACTCCCTGCAGTACAGGATGCTGTGAAACACAGGGCTCTCAGAGGAGCCTGCACACAGCCTCTTCTGGCATCCCACCTGCTTGCACTAGTCAGCAGCATCGAACTGCCCCAACACCACGTTGGCTCAAACCAATGATAATCACCTCAGAATCAGAAACAGCCTGAGAAAACCAGCCCATGGTACCCCCAGAGAAACAGCACCAGATTTAAACCAAAATAACTGAGATGAAAATCCCACTCCACTCATCCTGCTGATCTTGTGCTTAAAATATGGATCAAAGAAAGGAAAAGCAAATAGTATTTGTTAGTGTGAATGCTTCCAGGTTTGGTAAAACCAACATTTTCTTCCCATGTGGAAGTCAAAAGATTTTTGGAGCTATCCCATATTCCTCTGAAAAACTCCTTGTGCTATTCCTCTAAGCTTAAAGAGTTCAGAGGGGTTTTTTTCCTTAAATTTTGGCAATTACCAGGTGTATCTGTGGAAAGGATAAAACCACATTTGTCCTATCAACATCTTTTAAAAACGCAGTCAGCAAGACCATAACACAATTCAGAACAAGCGCCCTTCGTTTACAAAACACTGAAGAAACTCCAGATTTAAAGGGGCAAAGAATGAATCAGTCAACAAATCATTTACCAGCACCTCAATATTTGCATCCTTAGGAAAAATAGATGCTTGACATAAATAAACTGGAGATACATATAAAGTAGTACAGCCCAGCTTTTTAAAAAACAATTCATTTCAGTATAAAATGCCTTTCTTTCCCCACTGTTGAGCATTGTGGTTTTTGTCAGATTGTGAAATGGAAAACATGCCTGAAGTTCTTGCATGCAGACAGCAGACATGGTTGTGATTATCACTTAATGAAAAGAGAAATCATATGGACCATGCTTCAAAACAGCAACTGTTATGTTTTAAACAATTTACACAAAGCAGCTGATCAGACTTTGCTGAACATGCTCAAGAGAAGTTTGGGTCAGTGCCTCAGCTATAAACGTCCATTTCTGAGGGACTATCATGCCATCAAAATATAGTGGATTGAGTTGCACCATAATAGTTCTTCAGTCTAAGGAGGGAAAAAGCTTTTTATTGTTTAACTGATGACATTTTAACCGTATTTTGAGTCTGGCAACAGTCTAACTTCTAATAACTAAGCACCACTCCTTACTTCCTCAGGTTTTTCACTGTAAAACGGGCTGGAGAACTGATTGCTTGGGTTTTTTTTAATAGCCTTTCTTGATATTCCAGCTTGTATTGCATCTCTGCAGGTAGCTCTCACCCTCACTCCCTGTAACTTCCATGGACAACAGCTTGTAAGAATATCTGCACAGGGATTTCTCCATGCAAAGTCCATGCCAGGCTTCAAAAGCCATACTAATCATGCTGTTTGCCACCTAAAAATGCTGGGTATAAGAATACATGGCATCATGACTCTTGCTAATGAGAAACAAATCTAAGAGAGGAGAAACACCTGAGGTGGCATAGGCAGCGTGCCATGCACCGCTTCAGCTATAAAACCACTTAGCCAAAGTGCCAGCAGCTAACAGTTTTCAGCCTTTTCAACAGTATTCTCATAAAAGGGCTTATTTCTGCTGCTGGTATCTGTAGTATGAAAGTATTTGGCCTAAAACCATGAAAAATCCTAAATGGTAAAATTGTGAGACTGAGGCACCTTTCAGGATGAGGACTCCTGCATGTGCAGATATGTATGTGCACCTGTAATTTTCTTCTTATATCTTTTTGCTCAGTGTCCATTTTACACAAATAATAAAAAATGTAATAATCCTTCTGCATTGAAAATTGGTGGTTATAAAAAATCGAAGCAGTTTATTTTCCTTTACGTTAAACACTATGCCACTTTTAATCCTGCTTCTGTTTTTCTTTGCTTTTCTTCTCCAGGAAGCTTTTCTTAAGCATAATTATGGGCTAATTTATTTTTATGTACCCCATCTCCACCCTCTGTTCAAACACTACCTTAAAACCCACTTCTTTCATGTAACCTCCCCCACTAACCTCTTCAGCAACAGTATCTTGAGTTTTTTGGTTTCTCCTTCTGTTGGATGCTCTGCCAAATCAAATTGGGGCTGGATCCTATTATCCTTTCTCATGCAAGTTTTGCTACAGAAGCCACCAAGATTGACAACTCACATCAGTAAAGGCTGTTGCACTGTGCTACCAGGTGGCAATCTGGATGGAAATAACTGTATTTTCTACATGTTTTCTCAGCTGTCAAAAAATATTTCCATCTACTAAAATGATAGGAAAGTATATGGGGACAATTGTTGCTCACAACCACATGCATTACTAATATATGACTATGCAACAAACCACAAAAGAGATGGGGAAGCAAGGAAAATACAGTTTATCATTTGAACCCACTGCTGATGAAATTAATGGGGATTTGTCTTTGACTTATGTGGGAGATGAATTAGGCCATAATGATGGAAACTTAACACATTTTTCCATGCCAAAATGCAATGAGAAACTTTGAAAGATCCATAAAGGAACTTCCATCATGTGTCCTGGAGACCATATGTAGATGGGATAGATGCTAGCCAGGCTGCAGACAGCTCAGATACCACCAATGGGTATAACATATGGGCTGTACTCGAGCAGAGCAAAAAAGAAATATGATGAGCTCCTCCCTTTATTAGTGTTACTATTTATACTGGACTTGAAGAATGTCGTGTGCTCTACTGAAAGTCAGAAGACTGAGGTTCCTGCAGATAACATCTAGAGCATCGTGTACTGCCCTGAGGCCAGACCAGCTGGATTGAAGTCTCCTTTGAAAGTGGTCCTGCAAAAAGAGGGACTGTCCCTGGAGACAAGGAAGACTCAGAGCAGAGGAACACACAAGTCCAGGCAGAACTGGTGTGAGCAGAGGGTGGTGCAGTGCCGCAGGCAAGCAGTGCTGCTGTCGTCCCTCGCCTTAGGCCGATGGCACCAGGAGAAGGGCTGAGCTGGGTGCCCAGAACAGCCTGAGCAGCAACATCAGGGCTTATACCACTTTCCCCAAGCTCAGGGACACGCTCTCAACTTCAATAAATGTTGATCCACTGCACTGTGTTTTATTCGGTTAATACTCCTCCAGCTACATTTTGCTCGCAAGAAAATCCCCTGAGATCAGCTACCATGTCCTAATTACACGAGTCTCTCTCAATATTTTGATAAGACTGCAAACGGGCAGGCTGACAGAGAGGACACTCAAACGTTTCCAAAGTGCCATATCCCTAATTTGATACAAACAACTGAATGAGTCTCCCAAGGAGGCTGGGACCTGTTATTTCAACACTCAGACCCGGTCAGACAACAGCAGCAAATGTTTGAGCTTTCAAAATGGAGAAAATTCCCCCTCCCTGTGCCCATTTCAGCCTCTTCCAAGCCATGTTTATCTTGTGGAGCCTGTCCACTAACTCAGACACCAGCTGCAAGTGCTTCCACTGCAGTACAGAGTCTTTTTTGTCTGGAAGCAACATGTGGTATCAATTTATCATCCTCGACAACGCAACAAGGAATCCACTCGCTTTAAAAATAAAATGAGAGTTGTGTAACTTAACTCTTAAAAGTCCCTGCCTTTTTTTTTTTTTTTTTAAGAGAAGAAAAAAAAGCCTAAAGATTAGCAAGATGAGGTGCAGCTGGTGGCTGACAAGTCCAAGTTACACACTGCTGTGTTTTTCTTTCAGCATTTTGCAGGGAGTAGTGAAATTGCTATTTCAGATACGGGCTCCTAAACTGTAAAGTTAGGGCTAAAAATCAAAAGCAGTAGTTTAACAAGTGGTATATTAGGACATGGTGGGAGAAAAAAAACCCACTATCTGCAGACTGACCCATAAATGCTCCTAATGCTCACTTGGGAGAACTACACTTTATTATATCCTGTATTAATATATATAATGTTTTTAGTTCACCATATGAAGTTGTCTGGTGGCCACACAGTAGAGAAAGGCGTCAGATCTAATACCCCTGAAAAGAAGCCATGAAAGTAACTCCAGCTTATCAGTCTCCAGCTGAACAGAGGGAGTCCAGCTTCTCCATGGCTCTGCTTGCTCACTTGAATTTCAGTTTTCAGCTTATGCCATCTTGCTCAAAATGCTGTCACACAAATCTTGTTTGGGATGAACACCCCTAGAGACAGCTTCCACCAAAAAATTGTTTTCTTTAAGTAAACCCTACTTTTTATGCATTCAGTGGTTGATGAAACTGAAGTCTATTAATAATCCAACATTTTGCCCACCTGTCCAGACCAGTGTCTTTGCCTTCTCATGAAGTAACTGAAAACTTGCTTCAACTACCAGTTATCATAGAATCATAGAATATGTTGAGTTGGAAGGGACACATCAGAATCATCAAGTCTAATGCCCAGCCCTGCACAGGACACCCCAAGAGTCACACCATGTGCCTGAGAGCATCGTCCAAATACTTGAACTCAGACAAGTGATGCTGTGACCACTTACCTGGGGAGCCCAACCATCCTCTGGGTGAAAAACCTTTTCCTGATATTCAAGCTAACCCTCCCCTGGCACAGGTTCATGCCACAGCTTCTCTTGGGTCCTGTCACTGGTCACCACACAGAAGAGATCAGTACCCTTTCCTCCTCTCATGAGGAAGTTGCAGACTGCAGTGAGTTCTCCCCTCAGTCTCTTTTTTCTCCAGGCTAAATAGACCAAATGACCTCAGTGCTCCTCATATGGCTTCTCCTCAACGCCCTTCCCCACCCTTGTGGCCCTCCTTTCGACACTCTCTAATAGCTCAATGTCTCTTTTATACTGTGGTGCCCAAAACTGCCCACAGAACTAAAGAAGATGCTGCATCAGTGCACAGCAGAGTGCATTTTACAATCTGATTTTTAAAAATCACATTTTACATTTTGTTTGCTTTAAAGTTCCTGAGGAGATTCAGTTGCAACTAAACAAGAAAACAGACGCAGTGGCCAAAGGTGCCAATTGTGTGCATGTACATAGGAATTCCTGGTGAAAGGGATTTGCAAGCCTAGGGAAGTTGATCTTTAGGAAGTACCAATCTACTTGTTCCATGCAGTCCCTCGTTGCTTAGCTCCATAAGGCTGAAGTGCTACTCTTCTCAAGGAACTTTAAAATCCCCAAGAGGTCTCAGAATTTCTTCCTCTTTCCCATGAGTTTTTGAAAACCAGAAAAATGTATATAATTTAATGAAGTAGTGACGGTGCTCTGCAGATACAGGAAAAGCAAGAACTAAAACATAAAGAGAGTTCCCCCACAATATCTATCCAGACATGTTGTCCTGATAGATCTCTTTTTCCATATTAAACCAAATATTATGTGTTCCAGATTGTTATATTTTCCCTAAATTATGAAAGCTCCAGGGACAAAAAAGGCATTAAGAAAATTACACACAGAAAAAGAAATCTTTTCTGACACCCAAAGTGGTTTTGATGCCTGGTGTTTGGTATCATCTGCATGCTCCTTAGGCAGCTCCCAAAAATCCCACCAGCTGTTCAGCAGAAGCAGGCAGCCAGATCACACTAGAGTCCTGCAGGGTACACCCCTTCACACCCAGCTGGCAAAGGCACCATCCTCACACTCCTGGATATGTGGGGTGACAGAGGCTCAGCCCTACCCAAGCACACCCTCCTTCAAGAAAAGGGAAAAAAATATCCTACAGATTTAAGAGAGTCAGCTCAGCATCTGAAAGGTGGCTCTGTGGTTTCCCCTTCTCATCCTCTCTTCAAAGGAGTTTCCTGACCTTGGTGGTAGAGGAAGAACACTACAAGAAGCCTCTGTTAGGACGAGCTCTGCCTGCACCTCTGCCCATTGTCTCCCACCACAGGAGAGTAGAGCCTCGAGGGATTTAAGGTTCTTGGGAGAACAGTAAGTCCAGAAAAGGTTTATCCCCTGAAATGTGCTGGCTTGGACAGGAGTACACGGATCTGCCTCCATCCTGCACACAGGGCACTGTGCTCTGCCAAATTACCACAGGAGAAAGTGATTAGCACAGGGAAAACAAACCCTCCCCGACACGCATGCCACGCTTCCCCAGCTGCACTGGCCACGAGGGCAGGCACCCCCAGCAAGGGGGTTTATGACCTCCTCTTTAAAAAGGAAAGCATCTCAAAGTATGGACCTATGGGAATTGAGTCATTACTTGAAAGTTTTTCCGACTGAAAAAAAAAGGATAAGAAAAGTTAAAAAAAAATTAATTCTAGTTAAAACAACCACTGCCTCGCTCTTTGCAAACAGTGATACTGCAAATTGCTGCGCTGACGTAAATAAAACTTTGCTGAAAATATACACTGCCTGGAAATTGCCTCAGAGCACCATGCTTCCAGTTAGCAGAAAAATCTCCAGTTATTTTACAGTCAGACATGCTCTGACCACATGAGGACTCTAATAAATAACATTTGTTTTGCTGTGAACAGAGCATGCTGGTTGTCTACACTGGGTGTTGGGAGATGGGAAGCAGAGTGCAAGGAAAATGTTGATACTTTAACACAACTGTGGAACAGGAAGGTCATGCTCTCCAGCAACCTCTCCCAGTGTCAGGAGCCAGGTACTTCAGCACCCTTTGCTATAGGAAGTCCCCTAAAAAATAAATTGTTGTCCTCTGCATGCTATGGCAATGCTTTTCAACATCAGAATAGGCTTTGGGAATCAGGAGGCAGGCGCCGTCATTGAGAGGTTGCTAGGGCACCTTGTCAAGAGAGACCTTTTTCAGTCCCTTCTACCCACTTTGTGGCAGCCCAAAACTCAAAACCACAGCTGATTTAAATGAAAGGATTTAACTTAATTAAGAGCAAGAATTTACTGCGAGGCATTGCTCTTGCAAGGTGAAATCCCAAGGCAACTCATCACAGGCTTGACCAGGACATGAACAGAGTCAGCAAGAAAATGGGAGCTGTCTCCCCTTATTGAACTTAAACCCAAGGAGTTGCATACAAAAAGGCTTCAATGGACACACAAGGCTGGGTCTTTGCAGAGCCAGAGCAAAAGAGTTGTAATTTCTTTTCAGGAGTGGCATCGCCAGCAGATAACATCTTCCTTTTCTCCTATTGTCTCTCAATGGGAAGCCTCAGCATTTCAAGTGTTTCCACTGTAGGAACGTTGGAAATAACACCATGCTTCATTTGTGGAGCTCCTTCAGCACAGCATTGCTGTATTTCTCCTCCACGCCACGGAGTCCCCAGAGCAGTGCAGGCACACACAACTAATCACCCTGAACACTGTACGTAACAGTAACTCCCACAAAAACAGCTACTCCTGTCAGCACAGCCCAAATCCACCAGCTGCTGAAGCTACTGGAAGAGTCCTCCCAAACCTCAGTGGTCACCCAGTTAGACCTCAATGAAAACAATGCAATTTCACTGCGAGGCAGCCTTTCATCATGAAGGCTTTGAGTTTGTATTGCTAGAAAGAAGATCTAGGGAAAAAAAAGTCTCTGTTTTTCATTTCTTAGATGCAAATATCCCAGCACAACTCTCACGCAGCATTGTGGAAGCCAGAGTGCTCAATTCTATTTTTACTCATTCTCAGCATATGGCTGTTACTATACACTGACTATTTAGAAATATGTATGGGCGTTCTTTCATGCCTTTATAAATAAATGTGAGTGATGCTACTGCTTATAATAATTCACTAAAGATAGTTGCTTCCCATGGAAGATCACAAAAGCCTCTCACTGCTGAATCACCTATTATAAATCTTTATTTTTTGAAATCTTTTGCGGTCATGGGTTTATTTTTTTAACACTTTCTAAGCCTATGAAATGCAACTAAACCAGCAACAACTCCCACCACACAGTGGCAGGGGAGGAGTAAAATCTATGTGTGTGGAGACAGCATTCCAGGGCTCCTGAACCCAAGCTCAAGGCTGCTCTGCACACAGGTCTGTGAAAGTGCTAGCTCTGAAATGATAGATTAACACCCAGCCTGGATTAACTGGAAGTGTTGAGCTGCACACACTAAATTGTGAATCTGGTGACAGCTACAGCAAACGTGACTGATGAGAGGAACAGATCCTACACACTGACTGAGTTTGATCTGGCCTGAGCAAGCCCTTCAAAAGCCAGCACAGGCACCTGAGACCTCGCAAGAAAGCCCACAGGCAACCTCCAAACCAGCCCCCAGCATTTCTGCTCTGTCAACTAATCTGAAACAGGACCCCTCTCCTGTGCTATTTTAAGCACGTAATTACTTTATTATTGAACCAGAAGATACTATCTGATTAAAAAAAAAAAAAACAAAAAACAAACCCACCAAAAAACCAGCATTTTAAAATATTATGTGCTTCAGTTGGCAGCTGAGGTGGCAAAGGGAATGGTCCTGCTGCATAGACCTGAGCTCCGGGGGAAGCTGGGGATGCATCTAAGTGGGCTCTCAGTGGGTCTGACCCACTGACTTTTACAGGCAAAAACCCCTTGGGAGCCTCACAAAGCGCAGCTGCTGTGGGAACACGAAACTGTGACTCCAGATATCCACTGAGTTACTACAGCACTGGGGTGGACAGGGTGTGAATTAGGAGACAAGGGATAAGTGAACAGAACAACTTGAAAAACAGGTATCACTCCCTCACAACTCCGGACTGGATACCTACCAATAAATACCTGAGCACTCTTCAAAATGTAATGGCAGCTGTAAAATATTAATGCCTTTTGAAAGTAGAAGGTGATCAGTTTTCCTTTTGATGTATTCTGATGTGCATTCTGCTTTCGTCCTGAGAATAACATGAATCCTCCCAGGCCTCTTGGCTACACAGATTCCTGTATTTTCCCTCTGCATTGGGGAACATATTTTAAACACAGCACTTAGGGGTATATTTGAACAATCATACAGACTTGCTTTCTGTATGCACAAACACAGCCCATGCTGTGCCAGAAGACATGGGTGGACAAAAATATCCATCTCCACACCATTTTTACAAGAATAGTAGCAAGGTGGTTTTACTTCAGAAGTCTTTTCCCAGCCCATTCTTTGATCCCTCTTTCACTGATACATTGCATCACAGCACTCAGTCCCAAAACCAGGTCTGCCCAGAAACTCATTACCAAGGCATGTGGCTTTCGTTTCCATGCTGTGATGCCCAGGATGCAATCTCCAAGTTAACAGCATTTGATTCTTTTTTCCCTCCCTATGGACAAAGCTTTTCTGCAGACTTAAAATCTGGGCAGTGACACCAGCCACCCTTGGGAGTCCTGGGGAGAAACCTCCACCAAACAGGCCCACCAGCCTGTCTTCCTGTTCTTGTCTGAGAGCACCTGGCCCTCTCCACTGGTGGGCATAGATCTCATCCTCTAGCAGGGACGTTTTGGGATGGTGCCTCCCAGGGCACGGCAGCTCCTCCGCACCCAAACCAAATTCTATGTGTCTGCATTCATCCCAGCCTCACCTAACCCCACTTAGGAACTGTTTTAGTTTTCATTGAACCTCACCTCACTCAGATGACTTGCATGTTACTGGTTCTACTGGATTTTTTAAATTTATTTTCTGTTTACTGCAGGGACAAAATATACCCGAGGAGCTGACAAAAGGGAATATGACACCTATTACAATGCCAATGAATCAGCCCGTTGCTACAGCAAGCAGGACATTCCTGTTTCACACGTAACTGGCAGCAGCACCATCCCAGAAACCCCACAATCCAGGTAAATGCACAAGTATGAAAGTAATTTTTTTAAGCTAATTTGAGAAAATAAAACCACTGTCATCAATACAATCATAATCCCAAGTGCTGAATGTTGAGCCTAAAGCCAGACAGTGTCAAAATGCTTCAGCACTTGATGCTTTGTTAAAGCCCCACCCCAACACCAGAGCCTGAATAGCAGAATGATGAGTGGGGGAGCCTTTTCACGTTCTGGATTTGAGCCTGTACACATGAGTAATCCCTCCTGAGGCCAACACTCAGGCCGTGATGGGGTCCTTGTATTGCTCCATACATGCCTTTTTCAGAAGCAGCTATGGAGCCACAGGGCAATGTGTTTTAGGACCTTGACTGTGTCAACAGCAAGAGCCATCACCAGGCACTATGACAAGAATTGTCTACCCTGTAGGATGCAGTCTGACTGAACTCCACATGTGGGAAGGATTGCACCCGTAGAAGACACTTGCATCTGAAAGTTTACAGCCTCAACAGGCAGACAAAGAAACACTAACTCAACAAAGATGCTAGAGAGAAAACAAAATCAAGAGACTTGTTTTGCTTTCATTTGCTAGCACAAACCAACCTTGCCTTTCCTGCCCTTCAGGACAGACCTTGAGGCAACTTCACAGACACCATCCTGTATGCTGGGAAAATCTAAGTTTTGACTTGCTGAATCAAAACCTATGCGTTTTGGGGTTGCAGTAGCCATATGGACTCTGAGGTGGCCCTACAATTCCTCCAGATGCATTCTCTCCCAGATAACTTTCTGCTTCTTAGAGAAACTATCTCAGATCCCACATGGGGCGGGTGGACACAGGCCACATTTGGGTTTTATGGGAAAACTGTTGAGTTTTATTAGTCGAACTACAGTGCTTGAAGTAAGCTCTTTATCAACACCTACACATTCAAGACACAGGGCAAATTTTTAAGGACAATGCCAAGAATGATGATGCCTTTGTACATCATCTTTTTCTTATGACACTGTTCCCAGCATTCATAGCTCAAGAATGCAAGGCCTCCTAAGTATGCCAGGTATCATTTCCATAACTAAAGTACACAAGAAACAAGCATCTTCAAGTTGCAGTTGAATAGATGAGGGCAAAACCAGCAAGTAATGGCAAATACTTACAGGGATATTTTCCCTCCTTCAAAAAAGGAAAGGACCCACTACACCAAGAACCCTGAAATGTACATACATTATGAAAAGCCTGCTAATACTTTTGCAATACGAGATGATATGCAAAATACAAAATGGGTTTACTAGCTTTGCGCTTTTTATTTCCTTCTTCTTCTTCCTGTACTCCCACCCCCATGACTGAAGTTTAGAGGTGATGGAATATCCAGAAAAAGAAAAGGAACCAGGCTACTTTCTGGTTAAGGTTAGAAAAAGGGGAATTAAAAAAACAATGAGATGGAAGAGTCCACACTCATCCCCAGTTTGACTTTTTTCAGAGCTAGTGGAAACTAATTCTGTTTACAAGGATCTGCTCATGTGCCTGTTGCAAAGTGAGATTCTCACCTGCAAAGGCTTTGGGAACTACTTTGTGTGCTTGAACAGGAATGCCTCAATGTGTAGGGTAGATGCGCACCAGCCTTTGCCAGACCCTGCCTTGTTGACAAGGATAAGCATGAGGAGACATACAGAAATTTCCAATTCTGTTCACAGGCAAGTTTAAGAGCTTGCAAAAGCTAATGAAAACCTTCTAGTAGTTTTGCAACATATCCTTTTTGAGGTGGAAATGCACCATATTAATTATTTTCAGCAGAAATGGGTTTTTGGTGCCATCCAATCTCAGCTATGACACCAGCAGCCCTTCCGCAGGAGAGCGACAGCTGAGTCACTAATGCTAAAACAGGGATGAGAAAAGGAAAATGAAAAAGAAACTAGGCTACTTCCCCTGAGGAGCTAAATACAGTATTTAATGGCATCTTTTTATAAGGTTAACAAATCAAATGCTTCAGCTGTGAATTGTTGCCATCATCGTAACTACATCAGGATGACCCTGAACAGCCTATCTCCATCTAGGTTTTTTCCTCCTGTGACACATGAATAAGGAGGAAGACGGTGGGAGCAGCCCAGCCTTTCACCATACTCTAATCTTTGGGGAGACAGGTTGTGATAACCCCACAAGGATTGGGCAGGACAAACAGCTACACTGTCAGCACAGGGGGAAGGCAGCAGGAGGGAGCAGCTGGGTACTTGTCTTCTCCTGCATCTGCAGCAGCTGCCATCGTCGTCAGCTGCTGCCCCCGTGGCACTCTGCCCGCACGAGCTGGAGCAGGCAGCACTTGGGCTTCTCTTGTTTAACTCACACTGAGGAGTTGTGCCCCCTCCCCGCCCCGCTGCCCTTAAATGAGTGTGTCAAAAGCAATTAAAGTCAGGATGGCAAGAAACCTTAAAGCTCTGTGTATGGAGGAGCATCTCTTTTCCATCACCATGGAAGTGTTGGGCACTTTGGACTCCATGTTGCAAGTTGTATTTTAGTAAGTTGAGTCTTAGTGAAGTATCTAAGAAATACATGCATACTCCAGAAAATAATCTGTTCAGCACTAAAGTAAGGACTGGAACAGATTCTCCAGGAAATCAACTGCAGCCACCTGACAAGGCCTTCTGTATTAGGAGACCCAGTATATAGTCATAAGGTTTAGAGCACAACAGGATAAAATTTTTGCTTGTTTACCCAAGGTCATGTTTGTCAGCAACAGCCCTGGCTCAGGGCTGCACCAGGAGAGCTGCTTTTGCACCTTCAGGCCCCAGCAAATGGTTCCCACTGCAAGAGCCAACAATGTAATCACAAATGCAACATGATCATGGGGTGGTTCGCAACACTGCCTCCTGATCTGATAGCCAAACAGGGGAGTGCACAAGACACTGGTATGCAGGGAACTGGGCCACCTGGACACATAATTCCTGGCAAGATCATGTGAACTTGGACTAACCTTCCTCCTTGAGGGCGATGCCAGAGGGTGCACGTTGGACACTGGTGGCACTGCATTTATATACTCTTTTTAGGGAAACACTTTCTCTGAGTCCTAGAGTTTAGCCAAACCCAGCCATGCTTGCCAAAACCACAAAATTTCTATTTAATTAATCCCACGCATGTCTTCAGCAGACTCCCTGCTGAGTTGGCTTAAAGCACCCCATCCACGCCTTATCACAAACTCTGACCATGTTTTTATGACTACTTTAAGCATAATTCCAGCATAATGCCAAATAGCAAATAAGTCACTGTTCGTGCAAAATGTCTGGCTGACCTCTGTAGGACTCTTCACATGAGAAAAAGTTTGCAGGATTAGGACCAAAGCCTGGAAGCAGGGTCATCCCTTCCCTCTGCCCACACCCCCCCGTCCCTTGGCTCCAACATGCAGTACATGCTGTCCTCTTCATTACTCCAACACAGTCCTTAAGGCCTTAGACCTGAATGAAGAAAACGAGCAAGCTCTGTGATTCAGGGTATTTATAAGTGGAAAAAAAGGGCAACTGTTAGGGACAATCTCTTAGGAGGAAGAGCAGGAATCGGCAGAGTGCCAAGAGACAAGAGTCCATAGTCCTCAAATTTCAAAGGCTTTCAGGATAGATGACCTCAAGATACTTTCACAAGCTAGTCTGAACGAGTCACAGTTTGGTAGTCTGCTGGTTTTTTCCTCCTCTCCTTTTTTCCACCTAGATAACTTTGGGTTTTTTTCACTTGGTGAAAGACAAAATAACTTTAATAACTTCAAATAACTTTACTCCCCCGTGGCACTTACATGTCAATTAGCTCTGGATTGCTGCTATATACTGGGACAGCGTACATGCTTGGGAAAGCATCCCTGGGAATTGTAACGCCATAAAACGCCTCGGTGCTTCAACCCTACCCCATCATTCTGGTACACCAGCCAGTGAACACAGAGTTCTTTCTTCTGCTGTGCCCCTCTCTGTCCCCCCACTCTCTCCACGGAATTAGGACGTTGCTGGAACTCAGCACAATGCTACTTGCAGCCATGCATGTTTGAAACAAAAAATGTAGTCCAGGATTGTAACTCAGGCTGCCTGAGATTCAGTCCCCTTCTGCTGCCCAAAACCACAAAGGCAGTGTTTGCATGTTTAGATAACAGCTACAGCAAAATGAAGACTAAAACTGTAAGCAATCCCTTTTAAATGCAGACAGGGCAGGGAGTGACTGCCAAGATGCACTGGCACTAACCCGATGGAGTCTTACGAACATTTGACTTGTTTTACTCTCAGGTTTCCACCCTGAGTCCCAGGAGCCTGGAAGTCATCTGGGGGCACAATTGGGTTTGCTATCAAAGAACCCCTGGACTCACATGTGTCAAATAACAATGAGCTCTACTCTTTGGGTGAGGTATTTTCAACTTCAGGAAGTACCTAGAGAAGAGCTGGGGGTGAGTCCCATGAGCCAAGTTTTCACGGGAGCTGCTGAGAAGAAGAAAAAAACTGTCTGGGAAATGCCATGTGTCATGCCATTTTCCCATTAGATGGATTTTTGGACTTTGCCACACATGCTGCAGCAAGGTTTCCACCCTACAGCCCAAGCACTGCAATACAGGCACTTAATGGGCTAAATCACATCAGGCCTCCAGACTTGTAGTGGTTGATAGAAACAGTCTTCTTCAAGAACAGGAAAATTTCCAAGCATCCTGCAGGACACGATCCACGCTTCTCCATGACTGCCCCAATACATAAGGGTAAAATGAAAAGCCTGGAACAGACGTCAGCAGCTCCCAGAGGCCTCACAAGCACTGGAAAGAAGAGCTTTCCAGCACCAAGAAAAAGCTGGGAGTATCACCTTCCCCTGGGTACATAGCAACAGTTGCTAGTTTTGGCAGGCAGCGAGATGCAGTGCAAGACGTGAGGGTGACATCATTTGATTATCACCTCGCTTCCCTTGGATTCAATTGGATTCCAATAAGAAATTATTTTTAGAATCACTACAGACAAAAGCCTTGAAAACTAATTTATTACAGATTTGGGTAGAGGAGGCTGGGGACTATATTAATAGCAGACAAAGCCTTAACAAGGCCCAGGTATTTGGAACCCAAAACCACAGCAGGAATAGCGTCTATATATGAACAGTGAAGGTAATTAACCTTCTGAAAAACACACTTGAAGGTGGGGTGGATTCTCCACTGCCTTAAGTTTCTGCATTTAAGGCTGGATATTCTTCCAAAAGGTGGGATGAAGCTGAAACTGAATTTGGAATTTGCTGTTGAAAGATCTGATGGGAGCTCTGATACTTTTACTCAGAAGTCCTGCCCTTAAAACCTAAAAGCCTGCCTGTTGCCTGTGCTTGGGAAGTTAAGTCCCAGTTTGTTGACACAGGCATTTGCAGTTTCAAAGAAAGTTAAGAATTACTACAGGATATCATAACATATTATGTTAACTCTCCAGAGAAAGCAGTACAGGGAAAAAAAATAAAAGCTCTCCAAAATGTTAAGCCTGAGGTCCATTGCTTTTGCCCTGGGCACAAGAAATGAATAACATCATGTCTCGTTACTCAATGACACTGAGAGCTTGAAAGGAATTGATCTTGCCTCCAATTTCAAGTTAGCCACGGTGTTTGTTTAGGAGAAGAGGCTCACATGACAGGCTGGAGCTTCTGAAGGAGACCTTTCCCTGAAGTGGTAGCAGCTGTCTGGAAATAAATAACTACAGGGATCCCCAGGCAGTTGTGGAATTGTCAGCAGCAGTCCACTACTTGGTGGTGCACAGCACTTCTTCATTATGTTTATGCAACTACAGGTATTAGTATTTACAGCAAGCAGCTTCTTTTTACATCCCTTACTTTGAATATTTGCTATTCTATATGAATTTTAACGGACTGTTGTACTGTCTTCTGTCTTTTAGCTTGTCATTTAGTATGCTTGTACAGTGACAGACTAATGAACCACTGAGTGACGTGAGGAACCATGTAGCATGCCACAACAACTTGTTCTGTAAAATAACAGGGCAGAGCTCTCTCTACTTTTTATAGCAAGGACAGTGTCTCTGCTCTGCTTGCCCCAAACAACAGTGAGAAAAAGTCTTTTGAGCAAGGAAGAAGGAAAACCAAAAAGCAGAACAGAAGTGAAACTGCACCGTCAGGTTTTTCATTCTGTTAGAGCCCTTGTAATCAAACCCAGGAAGGCTACCCAGTGAGGGGCCCTGGGCTATCACATCATCCCCACTGCAAAACTTCTGACTGACGTAAGCAATTGACTTGTCTGCAAATTTGATTTCTACAACTCACTGCATCGGGACGTGACTGATAAGAGCTGACGAGCAATTCCCACAGATAGGGATTTTGCAGAGCCTTGTGCGCCGTACAGTGCGGCCAACTCCACCCATTTCTCTCTGCACATGCCACTGTCGCCCACAAATCTGAGGCAGACCCACACGACTCTATCAGCAGGACCATATGTGTCTGCAGAGATAGCAAAAGTGAGACTGCCGTAATTTAGCCAAATAAACAGCTTCACATACAAGAAATGACATGTGGCAGAGGAGATCCAGGAAAGGACATGGTTTAAGCCTCCTAAATTCAGAGGCTGTTTGCTTCAGGTAAGAGAGCAGAGGCAAGAGGCAACCCAAGAGCCACAGATTCCTCTGCAACACTGATTTCTGTTAGGGAGAAGTCAAAGTCAAGAAGGACAAACCATACCCAAAGCAGATGATACAGACTTCTTCAAAACTGATGCATCTAAACTGAGGATATTTTTTTATGTGCAAAAGGCCTTGGATAAATATTTGGGTCAGAATGGGAAAATGGAGAGCAAAATCAGACCAACAAGTAGCAGGAGTAATGTGAAAATGTTTGGTGGGGTAAAGTGGGCAATAAATTATGAACCATCTGGCCCATAGAGATTTATGAGAGACTGTCTGCCAGTGAGGCCAAGCAACGTTTTTTTTTTGAACTGGGATAGGAGAGGAAGCACAAGGGTAAAGACTGAGACTCTTGTTCACTAGAAAAGTAGATTTTTGAAAACCCTCAGAGAAGGCAGGAGAGACTTCAAAGTAGACTGCAAAAGCTCAGGCTTCCTGGAGTGACATGCCTTAAGCTGAAGGCTGTGCAGGCACCTGTGGCCACAACTGCCTCAAACAAAGGATGCAGCACTGCTGCTGGAGGGCTGGGAGGTGCCTGAGCTTACCTGCCCAAGTCTCATTGCACCCCTCTTCTCAAGGGCTAGCACGGATTTACTGCTTCCCCTGGGGTATGCAGGGGTCATAGAATCAGAGAATCCTTAAGGCTGGAAAAGACCTAAGATCATCAAGTCCAACCACTAACCTAAACCCAACGTTTTCAGCACTAAACCATGTCCCTAAAGTGCCACATCCACAGGCTTTTTTAACGCTTCCAGGGATGGTGATTCCACCACTTTCCCGGGCAGCCTGACCAACCTTTCAGTGAACAAAAAGGGTCAGTGTACAACAGATCATCAAGCTGCAACAGACACGGTCCCCAGTGTGGATGCATGCTTTCTCCCTGTCCAGAAAGTGCCCACCAAGGCTCAGTGACCACAGCTCTGAGGAGGAGCACTCAGGGACCTCAAGTCCCGTTGGCCGCTGATGACAGTGACCCCATGAAACAGCTTTCTCAAATCAAAACATGATTTACTAGTAACAGAAGGTAGGCAGTGTAATGTTTTCTAAAACTGACTCAAAAGAAGGTATTTGTCTCTCCTAGCTTGGTCCCATGCCAATACATGTTCCAGGAGCTGCTGAGAAGCTGAGATTCCTGCAAACTTAAAGGCAGGTGTGTGATCCTGGTGAGTAGCTCTGGAACAACTGCCTACTTTCTGCCTGAAGAGTTTTTTTAACTCTTGGCACTTCCTTTGATCTGCTCCTCCTTAACACTAGCAAAAAAACCTGAAGCTGAGGAGGTAGCATCTTCCCAGTTAATGGCTTCAGCATTGTATCTCAATCTCCCCTGAAGCACCTTCCTAAAGTTATTTTACTAGCAGCCGCTGTCTTGCCTGCCTGGTTGTTTTTAAAACTACTTTGATACAAAACCAACAATACACCCACCCCTGAAGCAACCATCCCGGTACTGGGGCATACACCCTCTCCATCCCCAGCTGGAGATGCATGCCGTGCTGGGGATAGAGGGCCACAAGGGAGGGACAAGCCCCACTGCACACCTTTAGGCATCCTGGATGCCTAAGCTGGGAGTTGAGGCTAGTGAGGCATCCTGACACTTGAGGCTTCTTTCAGAGGTCCCAAGGTCAGAACTGCCCTGCTGCTCATGTGAGGCACAGAAACATCTGAAGCCATAATGATTTTCTCCTCTTCTCTCTTCCTGGAGATATTTTTTCTTTGAGTTTCTCCCTTTTCACTGCTGGAATTACAAGCTCTGTGCAAGCTATTCTCATCTTTGCATACCCAGAGAAATAAACCAAATCATAAGAACAGCATATGAAAAAGCAGCAATTTATCTCAAGACCATGGTGTTTCTATAAAGGTGACTGGAGGCAAACACTTATGCCCCAAAGGATAGGGAAGACAGGCAGGCAGAAAGGTATGGGAAAAGGAATTAGTAGCAGAAACAACATGATAGTTGATCTCTACCAACAAAAAGGTGCTACAGACTTTCTTCTTGCCCTTCTCAAATAAATTACTTGTAACAAACAATAAAGGTTTGTCTGACAGACAAAGCACTTAATATCTGTAATTTCAGCCTCAGAGAATAAACTGCTTAATCCTTCATTTTTAAAATTTCTTTTACTTCTAAAAACAATCACTAGCTCCTCACTCTGATGCTTCTACAGCAATGCAGCAGGCATCAAATGGCAAGATAAGAAACTGATTAATCTCAGTCCAAAGGAGAAATCTGTCTACCCTGACTCAGAGGAGAAACTTTCCTGTTCAGCTCCCTCTTGAGAAAAGCCAGCATAAATAAATATAGTGCTTTGTCTACCTTCCTCATTTAGGAAAAAAACACCATCACCACCATGTGATACAGCCTCAAGACCACAGCTTTCTAGAAAGAAAGGTCAAGTGAAACAGTTCTTCCTAAAGAGTTTGCTTGACTGCAGAAACAGGACTGCACCAAGCAATAAGCATCAGGAGGAGTGCCTTAAATCACACATCCCAGCCGCTTCTCCATTCTCCATGGTGCCAGCATGGACAGCAAAGGAGTGGGGAGATGGGGAGGAAATACAGGATGCTGTCACAGTTTTCACACTGACCATAGTTTTCCCTGACAGGTCCTGGAAAAGGCAAGGCCACCTGGCCACAACAACAGCAGGCACTGGACCAGGCCAACAAAAGCCCTCTATCTCTGCTCCACAGAGGTGGAGGCATGACCACGTAGAAGAGAAGGCAGGAAGCAGCGATCAACTGGAAAACTACCACGAACAAAAACTCAAGCACTGGGTTCAAGCACAAAAATATGAAAACTCAGGGAGAAAATTCTATGAAAATACTGGAATAGGTTACCTTTATGTGAATGACTTCATGCTCGTCTAGACTGAGTCACTCTGTGAACTGCCTCGCGGTCCATCTGGCTGCCAACTCCTGGCTAAACTTGAACATCCTGTGACTGAAATGAATGCATCAAAGGCTAAGGCACCGCAAGGTAACAAGGTTTGCTTTGTCCAGCACTTCCATGCACCAGCATTCTCCTTATGCTAACTCTCATATATGCTCTGGGTCTGTGTTTGCTATATTTCTGACTTTCAGAGGCTGTAAAGAAAGGGCAGACTTGAACTTTGCCTCTCACCCTAATTTCATGGACCTCCTCAATCCACCTCTGGCCATGTGCCAGCGACAGTATAGTTTTGGATGTGAAACTGTTGACAACTTTTCATTGCTCTGACCATAACATTTTGCTACCACCTATGTAAACAGCTTTCAAATACTGGATGATGCAGCTGCTGCAGATGAATGCAGGCACAGAAACCACTCTGACACGACCTTAGAGAAAGTGAGACTGCGCTGCTGGATACTGCACTTCCACAGTCTGACTTTCAACCCACTTGAGGTTGTAGTGGAAGGGGGAAGGAAAAAAAAACCTGAAAGAAGTATTCCTTACACTCCCAGCTTTCCTTCCCAAATCAGAAACACACTCCTGTCTCTAAGGTGGCAATATAAACTTAAATAATCTTTCCTGCCCTCACTAAAACTATTTTTAAACCAGAGTCAGGTACAAAACAAATATCCCAGCTAATGCAATGTGTATTACTCAGTGATGATAAACACTATACACCCACCTAGACTTTTCACTTGATGTGGTTGGAAACTGCTAGGTAAGGTGGAAAAAGTAAGGCAGGCTGCTTTATTTTTGGCATTTACTTAAGAGTTTAGGCTTACTGCAGGAGTACATTTACTCTGGCTCCGTGTGCTGCTTCCAGCCAACTGTGTAAAGATATTTAGTGGCTATTTTTTTGTTGGGAAGAAAGAGGTATCACCCCCTGCCCCTGCTGTGTCTCCTACTGCACCACACTGCCAGGCTGCAAGAAGGGAGCGCGCTTGGAGGGGACCCTCTCTTTCTCATCTGACAGAGCAGAGCTCAGCAAGGTAAAGCTCTGTCTAGCCAACAAAGCTCTTTACCATGAATATCCTTATTAAGCACAGCCTTATCAGAGACCCGTTTCTGCAGTCTGAAGCAGTCAGGAATTAACTCTGTCAATATAAAATTTCAAGCCAGGATTAGAGCCCAGACCCAAGGGGATGTGAGCAAGTGTTCAAGCCACAGCAGAGTCACCTGACTGCGCTCACGCCACGTCAGGGGGCTGCCCAAGGGGCCAGGGCTCAGGCTGTGCACCCACCACCCTGGTGGTACCCCAGCCCCCCAAAGGGCTCACCCCCCAGGCTGAAGCAGGAGAAGAGGGATGCTGAAACTTGTCTGTCTAGCAGGACGGAAGGGAAAGGCTCTGCCAGTGCTTCCAAAAGAGGACAGGCTGAGGGGAAGACCCTGGTCCAGCAGCATCACCTGTGTGCAGTGGGCATGAAAAGCCAGCACTCCACAAGTGTAGCCCAGGACTGTCAGCATGGCAGGCTCACCAGCACTTCCCAAAAGGATCCCACCATCCAGCAAGGTGCACGGCCCAGATATAAACTCATTCAGCGTGCTCCTTTGTCAGCCTCTGGCTCTAATCCCCGCCCACAGGATCACTCTGTGTCTTCTGCCTTATCCACAAGACTGTCTATCCCCAACACAGCCCTCAGGGCTGTGGGACCAACGCTGCCTGCCTTGGCTCCAGGGCGAGCCTCCTGCGCTGGCACAGCCCGCAGAAGGTGTGAGCTTCGCCCCACAACTCTGAGTCAAGGCCTTAATGGTGACCTCGCTTCTCCTGCTCATATTGAAAGCTGGCAATGCTATTGATGGAGAGACTCTGTGACACAGTTTGTAATACTGAGCTAATAAGGCAGCAGAGAGGCTACTGTGCCCTGTCATTAGCAATCCCAGTGAAAGAGCCTTCATGCTGCCCTTTCCTACAGAATACCTGTCCTGCTCCCAGTAAGGCAGAAGTACATTTCAGTGCATGCCCAAAGTACAGTAATTTTTAAACTCTTTCCCTGAGCTTATTTTACAGCAGTTACTGAAGAGTTAAGCTCATTACTAAAACCAAATATGAACATGGGGAAAATACTTCCATTGCTTTTGGCACGAAGTAAGTGCAAAAGTTGCCTTCCTGCTTGACTAAAAGCCTGAAAAGCAAACAATGCACACAGCATACATTGTTCAAGAAGGGAGTGCAAACAAGCCTAAAAGCAGATTAACTTTGAAGGTGTTGTGCAGAAGCAAAGCAGGCAGCACCTACTGTTCCCAGCCCAGCACCCCGGGCAGCAGGTGCAGAACCCAGCACCGACTGGGATCTGACCATTAATCTCCTCGTCAACACTGGGAAAGCTGAAGCTGCATCTCATAAAACAAGCAGCTACTAAAAGAAATTAAAAGGAAAAAAAAAAAAGAAAAAAAAAAGAAAGGAAAAAAAAATAAGTACAGTCCTAAGAGCTTTAACGAGACAAGGCCTTCACCCCCAAAGAGCACACACTCCTTCTTTTAAACTTATTCATCCTTTTCTAAACAAAATGAAGAAGCTTTCAGCGAGCCAAAACCTGTGGGGAGATTTTCAGACACCAGAGGCAGTAGCACATGCCTTGATTCCTACTCAAGTCAGCAGAAATCAGGTGCCNCATCCCAGAGATCCTGTAAGCCCCATTACACAAGACCATTTGATTTGAGCAACCCGCAATTTGGAAGTAGCATGCACCACTGCCTGCCCATGGCCATGCCATGGACCCCATGGGCCACACAGCTCAATCATCAGAACTGGACTTGCCAGGCACAGAGCACCAACAAGACTTCCAGCCTACTTCCTCCTTTTCTTTAAAGGCATTTACCTCCATGTCCCAATGCATCTGTTTAGAGCAGCATGGCAACTCCATGGCTACAGCTGAGAAACACACCTGCTGCCCAGGCCTGCCCCTGGACTGTACCCCTAGATTTTCTGGAGATGATTAG
>VYXD01008720.1:87109-135521 GCA_013397195.1 Hylia prasina
CATCCTTTTCAAAAAAAAATGAAGAAGCTTGCAGCGAGCCAAAACCTGTGGGGAGATTTTCAGACACCAGAGGCAGTAGCACATGCCTTGATTCCTACTCAAGTCAGCAGAAATCAGGTGCCTAACCCATCCGCGCCTCTGAAATCCCCTCAGTAACAGCTTAATGCCACAAAAGGGAGAAGCAAATGAGTTTTGTCTATAGGCTGCTTCTCAAACAAAGAATACAAATTGCATGTGACAGGTTGCTGCACAAGTTTGACTGTATATGTCTACGTGCAAGTGGAAGAGCTAATGGAGAAGTACACCAGCTTCAGAAGGGCATATTGCTGCCAGTCATTTTTAAAAATAAAATAAAATAAAATAAAATAAAATAAAAATAGCATCCCAGAGATCCTGTAAGCCCCATTACACAAGACCATTTGATTTGAGCAACCCGCAATTTGGAAGTAGCATGCACCACTGCCTGCCCATGGCCATGCCATGGACCCCATGGGCCACACAGCTCAATCATCAGAACTGGACTTGCCAGGCACAGAGCACCAACAAGACTTCCAGCCTACTTCCTCCTTTTCTTTAAAGGCATTTACCTCCATGTCCCAATGCATCTGTTTAGAGCAGCATGGCAACTCCATGGCTACAGCTGAGAAACACACCTGCTGCCCAGGCCTGCCCCTGGACTGTACCCCTAGATTTTCTGGAGATGATTAGCTGGTTGCATGAGTGTATAGTTTTCCACCCTTAGCAGCTCCTTTGTCTCTGCTTACACAGAGCTTCACCACCACGGTGCAAGTGCAGGCTCATGTTGGGTGGCACTGCTCCAAACGTGGTTCCCAGAGTCCACTTGTCTCTTTTTCGTTCTTCTTCACTCCTCTCTGCGCTCTGCATCATGCCTCAGTGAGCATGAGAGCACCTTGGGAATTCACAGCCATGGCTTCAGATGAAATCAACCAAGCACTGCCAATTCAAGCATTTTTTTAAAAAAGTTTTGGTTCAGAAAGAGCACAATTTAAAATTTAGATCTAATCTTCCCATGGAGGATGCCTGGACTAAGGTAGGGAGCCAAGTCAGGCACCTATGAATTCAAGTTCTCACTTGGACCTGCTGACTTCCAAAAGGCTCTTCTGCTCATCACTTCACAGCATTGTAATTCCCTCCACCCCACCCTTTATCTTCTGCAAATCTCCCTGGGTGATGAACAGTGAAGTTTGTAAACACACTGGCATTTTGATGTGGATTTTCAGTTCAAAAATATTCAAAGTGACACACATTTGGCAATACTGGAGAAATCATATACAGAAGGTTCCATCCTCACACTGAGCATCTGGGGAGAAACATCCAGCAATGCCTTGGGTGTGCTAATGTGAAATCAGTTTGTAAGGGCCAACACCTCCCTGGCTGTTAGCATTTAAAAGAGGCCATGGCTTTCAGAGGGACACAAGACAGACTCATAGAATTTCAATTAGATTCATGTGCTTACTTCCTTCAGGTTCTTCTAAAATCAAACCCAGTGCTTACACCTATAATCATACCTAGGTGTTGAAATACCTTTCTCCTTTTGTGTGTGTGCAAGTCTTTATTGGGGAAAATCTTTTATGTGCATGGTTAACTACAATACTTAAGTATTTCTTGAAGTAAACACAACTTAAGCTCATTTAGATTTAAATAGATGCTTGGCTGCTTGCTTTTCTGAAGGCAGATGAACTTAATTACGTCTACCTATTCTTCTAAACAAGGGCCCTTCAGACATCTAGCATTACTTTTTGCAGGTTGGTTTTTTTTTTTAATGAAGAGGTTCACACCACACTAGAGAGTTTATAAACTCAGTTATATTTATATCCTTATAATATTCTCAGACTGGGATATGCGAGTACAGAATACACTTACTTATTTGGAATACATTAATTTTCATCTGAAGAAAACCATTTACACATACCCAGCTTCACTACAGATTTAAGCAGTATATGATTAGCACTAATTGTTGGATATGCTGTTTTACTGTGTAATACACTGATCTTCTAAAACCTTGAATTGTAATGTTTAATAATCTGTCCCTAAACAGCGGTCTAAACTTGGCTTCTCCGCATATTTTGTCTTACTGTATTTGACTTGTTAATTATCTGCCCAAAAGCTGCACTCAAAGGAAAGTAAAATGTAAAGATCCATGTTAAGATGGGCATATTTGGATTCATCTCATTGGAAATCAGTAATGCTAACTTTCACATTCTAAGTAATGTTTAGATGAAAGATGGGCACTAAGTACTTTCCAATGAAATGTGTGGAAGTCCTTGATAGTGCCTTATATAGGACTGAAACAAAGCAAAACAAAACAAACAAACAAACAAACAAAAAAGGCACAAGCACAGCAGACATTGAATGACCACTCTCATACACATCCATTTCTAACTTCTCATTTGAGGAACTTGTACCTTGAACTTGTACAAGCATGCCACTTGTCCAGAGAACTGTTGGGAGAACACAGTACAGGTCAAGGCAGGGACAGTGACTAAGGTCAGGCTGTAACACACTCTGTTAAAACTGCAGCTGCACCAGAGTGGAGGTTTTATGCAGAAAAGGAAGTGGCTCTGCCCTTTTGCACATCTGCGACGCAATGCACTATTAAGCAAAATTAACTGATTATGTAGCAAACATGGCAAAATGAAGCCCTGACTCCTCTGACAGCGCTATATCCTTTTTAATGAGGCACAGAACAATCTGTTACCAGGGTTAGTGCTGCAGACAGTGTTTACAGTAATGGGTCCCAGCTCATCTATTTTTTTTATAGTTCAGTAGGTACTGCAGATGCCAGAGGTACCATACATTAACTGCTGAGCCTGGAGGGGCACAATGTTTGGCCATGTCACTGGATATTAACAAACTTGTACGAAGGGCCTCCAACAGTTTAGTATGTTTAATGACATCTATTCTAGTCATCCCAATCTGTTCCTCCAGCTTGCCTTACTAACACTCTGTTCAACACGTTCACACTTGTATGGCTCATCCTCCTCCATTACCTGGAACTTTCCTTGCCTCAACTATGTTGTGCTGGCCATGCCTAATTTGTCAGGCTTTTGTAAGCCAAGGAGCAGCTGAAGAACATTGCTAGGAAACCCTACAGGCAACTGCAGAATCAGCTGAACTGTGCACAAAATAGGTCACTTCTGCATTATCAACTGCATTTAGTGTAATTACAATCACCAGAGAAATGAAAAATATACAGTAAAGAACAGAGAAGGAGGGCAGGCCATCAAAAGCAAGTGTGAAGTCCTGCTTCTTCACAAGAGAATGCCATCATCAGGTCATCCTCTCTGGTAAAAGAACAGACTTTAAATTGGACACAGTTTTTATCACATAATTAAAAGCTGCAAGAGGGCATATTTAGGGTTTTTGGTACTGTGATGAACATTGGAAGCAAGAGCAAGGAATAAAGCATTAAATATCAGTAACAGCAGTCTCTGGAAAGGAACCAGATAGGAGCTGCTACCTGTGCAAGAAGCCCACTGCCTTTCCACAGAGCCTCCTCATCACTTGTGACTTCTCAGAAGAGAACGTTGTAAAGGGGAAGAATGCACTTTGCAGGGCTTTTAGCCCATGAGACAGAGTAAAAAGTAGTTTTCAATTCCCAGTTCTTGAGAGGCCATGCATCTCTGAAACACTGTCTCCAGAATTTTCTCCCCAGTGACCATCAACACCAGCTCTTCTGCCTGGATATCCTTCTTAAAATTCACATCCTGTAAATTTTAAATTTACACCCTACTGACTCTAATGAACAGTTCTCACTAAGTGAGACTGTTCCCCTAAGGAACCAGAAAGTCTTGTATTTAACGACCCTGACATGTGAATGTCCTGCATTAACAGAGCAAGTTGACACTGGACACAAAGATGACAAATGCTTTAGTGAGGATCCCTTCCTGCACAAAGCAGTCCACAGGCTGCACTTCTTCAGAATCACCTGCAATCCATTACAGCCTTGAGCGTTTTCATAATCTTAAATCACAAATGTAATTTAACACCTTTAAAAGTAGTAAGGGCTCACACTGGAAGTTGGGATTGAAACCCATGTTTTGAGTGACATGCTGTGCCCTGATGAGTACAACTCTTGCTGTGTAGTATGCAGACTGACAGAAAAGCATCACAAGGTAGGGGGTCAACCAAATTTTTTCATGTCAATTATCAAATTATTTCATGTCAGTCAAAATCACTCTCCTCTCTGTTCTTAGGACACACTCCAGACAGGCCATAAGCACCTATTTGTCAAGTGAAGTACTGAAAACAAGACACCTGTTTTGTTTGCTGCATGGTTTCTTGTGCAAGGTGAATGCTTTCATCATCGAAACACATGAGTTTCACAAATGAAAAAAACCAAAAGTGAAAATAAAACTATTCTGATTACTTGGTTGTTCTCCATACTTTACTTGAGAAATACAGATTGAAAGATTACATACAAGATAGCACTGATGCAGAGGGATTGTGACACCACACCAAACCATAACGAGACTAATTCCTCCATCTCCTCCTAATCCCTCTGAGAATGCAGAATATTTACTTCTATTATCACCATCGTTCCACTTCCCAGCCCTGGCTGCTGGTTACTGTAGCACAGTATGTACTCTTCAGAGTTGCTGAGTCAAAGTAAAAACAGCCCAAGTAATTAGAAAACAAACAAACAAAAATAGACTTTTCCTTCTGTCCCTCCCTCCTTAAATAAAGCAACATCACAGACTGTGAATCACATTGTGGCCATCATATGACCATATCAAAAGCCTTGTATTTGTTATTTCTTTTGCTGCGCACGCAGACAAGATAAAAATGTTTTACTAAGAGCTAGTCATCATAAAGTACTCACTGAGACAATCATTTATCTTTGCATGCAAGGGTTCTCAAGATGTAGATTGCTGTTTACAGACTACAGATTTTTTGGAGGAGGGAATATTAACTAGGGAGAAGTCATGTCATATGTTTGATCTTAATATTTGATGGCTTAGGAGCAGCATGGTTGTGTGGGACTTGTTCAATTTTAAAATGTACCTGCTGATACTGAAAGTAAATGTCTTTTTACAAGAAAATCAACAAATACAATATACAATGTAATATGCTCCTTCTCTCTTTGTGCCTCAGTTTGGACCTAACACATAAACTGGACATAACCTTAACCTTAAAGCTTCACTTGCATTGAAACTTAAAATTAATAATGTATAAGCATCCCAAGCAGTACATGAACAACAGTCACTATTTAAATAACACCAGAAAAACTGGTATCAATTTACAGTAAATTTTCACAACCAGCATTTAACACAGCCCTAAAGCCTCTAAGTGACACAAGAATGCCTAATTCCAGGCAGAGCTATGCTGTGTTGAAAGGCATGGGCAGAATGGAAAATGCACCCACTTCAGCCAACCACTGCCACTATATGTTTCTTTAAAGAAAGCAAATGACTGAATTATCAACTGTAAATGACTTCTGGGTCACAGAAGGAGGTGGAAGGGTTGAAACCTTGAACTACAGCTGCTGATGCCTAGCGTCTTTATCTCCCTGCTCCCTATGGCGTGTAGTTCCTGGTTATCTCAAAGGATGAACGACCAGCCTGCAATGAATTATGCCTGCTTATCTTCCAGACAGGCTATACACACAGTCATTAAGTCATCTAACAGTATAACCCAAGGGAATTACCAAATGAATGTGAAATCCTGTCCTGCTCTTAGCCCTTGTGCTTCTGGTGCAGGCACCACAGGGAGCAAGAACGGGGCTTGAATATCTCTCACCTGTTGGCGTGGCTACTTGTTTTCTGATATAAACATTTTTGCTTCTAAGACTGCAAAGTTAGGTGGTGTCAGAGTAGTAACAGTCATTTCCTTCAGAGGAAGGGGAAACAGAGCCCCTCTCTGACCAACAAGATTTCCAAACCTCCAATGTACCAGCTGTGACAAGCAGCCAACATGAAGCAAGTAGAGAGCTTACGGCTATCGTATGTGTGTTGGGATATAACGGGTTTTGCTCAGATGAAAGGGGGCACTTCTTCTGAAGAGCAGCACATTTTTTTAATTAAAAGAAATTGATTTAGTGACAGGATTTACAATTGGGTATCTGACAAGCCCACTGACCTTCACACACATATACAAATGACTGAGGCTTGATGCATTCAGAGAAATGAATTCTCACTTGAAACCACAAAACACTGAGATCACTGACTCCTGCAGAACCCGAGGAACCCCCTCTAAAGCAGACTGTATCAAAGGAGACTTAGGGTAAAGATTGATCTGCGCAGCAAACCTTTCCAGATAACACTTCATGAAGTCAGGGGGATAAATAACATCTTTAAACAGAGAGAAAAAACCATGTCTGTCACAGGCTCATCCATGCTTTATTACATCCTGGCAAAGCTTTAGGTCATCATTTGCCTGGGATGCTATACTTTTTGTCCCTAGTCCCATTGCTCCTTGTACGAAGTTGTGCAGCAGTTAAATATCTCCTTTCAAGTATTCTCAGTGCCCACACAAAAGAAAGAGGCTCAGCAGCACCCTTAATGAGAAGAGACACACTAGCACCTCCAGACAGCGCTAAACAGTTTGGCACCCAGCCTCTAAAGCTGTTTTCAAGGGGCTGTTGCTCAGGTTTGTTTTTAGTTTCCCATTATCTGCAGCCAGGGTAATGAACACCCTAGGAGGTGTTTCCTTGGAAGTGGTGGTGTGGCAGCTTCTGTGTTCCACCGTGACTAAACAGCAACCAAACCTAAGTTTTACTGTGAAGGAAAATACAGGGAGGAAGATCCTCCATGGAAGGACGAGCCTGTCAGAATGGAAATCTGTGCCTTTGCAAAAGGGCAGTGACAATCTCTAACCTTCTGCCTGGTGATGTCTACAAAACACATGAACGAATGATGCTCAGCACCATTCCAGGATCCCCTTCTAAATTTAGAATTATAGATTAAAAATAATTTTTTAAGCTCGATTTTCTTTATTTACAAGCTTTACTGAATGAAAACCCCTCCCAGCCTGGTCAACCTGATAGGTTTCTCTGAATGTTACCAGATAAAAAATAAAACCTAATCCTTGTTTGAATGTTCCTGGGACAGGGCCAGGATATTTATATCTTTCCAGGGCAAAACTCAAACTAGGCCTTGTGCTGTGCCAAGAAAAGTCCTGCTAGGACAAGGAAAGAGGAAATTGCTCCCGTTTCCATGTGGACATCAGAAAACTTTGTCTGGAAAACAGAAGATGCCACACAGATGGTCAGAGAGCAACCAGATTTCCTTTAGAAAGCTACACACAACACTCCTACCAAAACTCTTTTTTTTTTTTTTTTTAGGATGGCTCAGGCTTGTTGTTTTTCTGTGTGTGTTTTGGTTTGCTGCTTTTTTTTTTTTTTTTTTTTAAATCAGGCCCTTCTACATGAATAAAAAGTAATCTGAATAATCTAAGTTTCTTTTTCAAGAAGTATATCATGCCCAGAGACTTACCGGGCACCTCCACAAGTGTGATTTTAATCTTATCTTCCTATGCATAGTGGTTTATATAAGGACTTAGGTTTTTTTCTCTTATATAACACCTATTTTTCACACTGTACCTCCAGCCACTACCATAAACGAGGAATTAAACTGCATGATGGTGAAAAGTATCACTAATAGACCAGCTTCTAAGCCTGCAAGAAGTCTGCTAAAGGAAAAATAAAAGCAACAGATTTTCAGTTTTAGTGGACAAGGAAAGCAAGGGCTCCCTTGTTAGCTTCTATTTATGGTCCCACAGCAGATGACCTGAATCTCCTCCATACTCATCCCCCTCTACAGAGCCTATAGCTTAGATTATTCACTTCTTAATGAAAACACCACCTGCCAGATGGACAAGAGAATAATTACATTACACTTACATTAATAAAATACATACAAGTCCTGTTTGCTGTGCACAGAGCAGTGCTATACATCTGGATCTGCGTACAGTAGAAAAACCTTCAGAATTGGGATTTTCCTTGCTGTATTTTTTGGTAATAAAGATTAGCATCTGATTCATGCAATTGCCTGATGCAAATCTACCTGATGTGGGAAAGGCAGCTCTTGGAGTAATAAACTGCCTTTCCTTATCATCTGGGCTGGCTGGGTTTTGTAGGTGAGGGTTCAACTATTGCATCCACAACATGCTGGCATTCCCACCTGAAACCCCAGACAGAACGGAGGAGACACCACCAGGAACTACACAGAAGGACAGAGCTCTAATGGGAGTCAAGTAGAGGTAGGGACCTTATCTGAACTTGATAAAAAAGCTTTGGATTTAAGTCTAGGGGTGAGCAGAAGTTCAAGCCAATTACGCTCCTGTATTCCTAATACTATCCATGGCATGAACCAACAGCACGTCCTACCCTGGTGGTGTGTTTCAGGAAGCATTTCCACCTCTTTGGCAAAAGCATCATTATTCATATTTCTGGGAGCCAGAGGTAGAGAATTAGAAACCAAAATGCCTGAAAGGGCAGTGCAGCACATTATAGTTTCATCATTAAAAAGATGGCCACAGAGTGAGTCACTTACTGTATGGCCACAGCTGCATCTGCATTGAACTGAGGAGTGCAAAAAATTTACTTCCCCTCCCGAGAAACATCCTGAACCTTTAATGGTGTTTATCCAGGAGGGCGAGAAGACCCGGGAACACATTCTGCTGGTTGAACCCATTTCTCTCTTCCCCCAAGAGAAGCCACATCTTTAACAAAAAAAGCCATGTTTTGTTAAAAACATGTTTTAAAGTTTAACATTCATAAATTGTGCTAACATAGAAATTTCAGTAAAACCACTTCTTTCTGTCTGTCCCACTACTTCAAATGCTACTCAGAAATACTACTCTGAGGCTAATGAGACTTTTCCAGCCTATTCCTACTTTCTTGGCTCTTGTTCCTCACTTGGAGCAGAGCTGTAAAAGACCCTTTGGGGACTTATCAATGCATATTTGGAGACACTCAAAGAAACTACTGGTTGGTTTGGCTGAATACATAAACTCTGCCATTCAGCTCAGTGGTATCAGAAATGCTGGATGGCTGTTGTCCTCACAGGGTGAAACAACAGGAGCATAAGTGTTCAGTGGACACTCCGTTCACTGCCTCTGCTACTGGGAAAAACAGTAAAGTTTCTCCTTAGAAGGACGATCATGTTTGGGTAAGTAAATAAGATGGAAGAAGTCCAGAGCTCACACTAAGCAATGCTACAAAAACCTTGCACACAAGCCATCCTGTCTTTCTGGCTGACGACTAAACATATATTTTCTTCAGGAAAGAAAACATCTCAATCAGTTTGCCTGAGACCCAAACTTCAGTCCTAGCCAGACAGCAGTCCTAATTTCACCAGGAGCCAGACTCCAGCCCTGGATGGTTTCCATCAAGATTCCATTAAGGCTGAGCATGTGCAGCTCTCATAATTTGCAAGAGCCACGTGTGTATTCAAGAGCAGATTTGGATGTTGTGTTTGTTTCTGGCTTCATAATGGTTCTCATGCCCCGTAAGTAACAGTCTGTATTCTGGAAACTTAGTAATTTCTTACACATGTTCACAAGTTTATCCCTCTTATCTGGCAAACAAGATTGAAATTATCAAATGTCTGTAGCTTTTGTTTTTACTTTTGCAGACAAAAGACTGTGTCTCTGAAGGAAGATGCTAGTTAGACTGCATAGTTTCCTGCTCAGGAATATTTTTCCTTTACCAATACCAATGTCTGCAGAGGTCCTGCCATGTACAGCTCCTAGTTTGTCTCCCAGGTTCCACTGAGTCAGTCTAAGGTGTCACAGAACTGGACTAACACCTTCTTTATGAAGCCAAAAACTACCTCAGAACACAGAATACCCAAAGAAAAGAACAACTTTGCACAAGAAATAGTTCAGGTAGCCTGTGATCCCAAGCAATTCCCATTGTTCTTGGCAAGAGCAGGGTATAGATCTAAATTCCCAAATGCAGCAATGTTTATTGCACTAGCTTGGTGATTCACTAAGTACAGGATGTGCCCAATTATTCTGTGTATTTTTCCAATCCTATTTCATAAACTTTGGTTGCACAAGTACAGCAATACATTCTTTCTTTCTTTCTTGTCCATTAAAATTAATTTTAAGAAAGGCCATCTGACCTGAACAATAAAATCACCAACTGGCTATATGTGTGAGGCTTTTTTGTTTTGTTGTTGTAACCATGGAATCAAAAACCTCAGCTGTTAAGTGCATGCATTCTGCGATACAATCACTTTTTTTTTTTGTCTCAACCTGCTGAGAAAAGTTTTGCTTTTAACTTAGGATCCTGGGTTTGTTCCAAATCCAAAAATTAAAAACAGCAGTTGTGAAGGACATGGATATCTAAGCCAACAACATTTGACTGTCTAACATAAAAATTAGCAGAATTGTTATTACTAAAAACAAACTATTAGATCTTCCCAAGATAAATAAAAACTTAGAATTCTGACTATCAGTCCACAAACAAAGCTTCTAATTTAGTTTGTTTGAACACAACACCACAGATAAAAGAGATACAACTTCAATTTTTGTATCTCTAAGTTTATTTCACTACCTGCACTACTAGCAAGCTGGCTGTAAACTGAAGCTTCACCTCATTTTCCTTCTAAGATGTCTTATTACAAGTAAATACAAGTCTTTGAATTATCATCAAGGCTGACAACCATGCCCCACTGCTACACATTCAAGATTATTTTGTGAATGAAGTGTGGGGTTCAGTGCAAAAGTAGCAAAGGCAACAACATGCAAGACAAATGCAGTGCAAGGTCCCCAACTCCCACCACAAGGCACACACAGCGTTTATGAGAAGTCCAGCAGCCAGGATGTGTTCAGCTGTGATGAAGCAGGTTTCGCCTGGAGAGCTCACATCACCCTGCCTGAAGCAGATGGGGCAGCCTGAGATGCAGTAGCTTCCCATAAGCCACATGGCTCCCTTTGGTACCACAGAAGCAAAGGAAACCTGGGTTTCTTAAATCTCCAGCTAAGATCACCCTGGCTGTGTCCACACAAGTGGGTGTTCTGAAGCAGCCCCTCTAGCCATCCCTGCAAGCTGGCTTTCTTCATGGGGTGGCTCTGCTAGGCCCAAATGAAATTCCTTTCAGAAAAAACTAAAAAGGAAATTCAGGTCCAGGGACATACCAAACGCCCTCACATCTTTGAATTAAGGTTGAAGTACGTGAAATGAGTAGTGCTTTAGGCAGATTCAACCCACACATGCAGCACGGACATTTAGTCCAAAGGACCAGACAAAATCTAATCTGGAATTAAATGCTCAGTTTGAATATAGTGTTGACACAGGAGCCTCTGTACCTGCTGCTTTGATCTACTCATCCTCTCCCACTGTGCCACACAGCAGGTAAAAAAGGCCCTGTCTGTCTAGCATGGCAAGCTGACAGGCCAGTCAGTACCTCTTGCCATGTGTGGAGGACAGACACCCAATACATTTTTCCTGGACAGCCAAGTATTGCACCAACAAACCATTTCATGCTCTAAATTTGAGGATGAAGGTAGAACCTTCACACTCCAGATCGCAAACTCACAAGGCAGATCAGAGATCTGGTCCGGCTTGTGTGAGCTTTTCTCTGACAGGACCTGCACAGCTGTTGAATCCCACCATGGAAAGTACACCAGAAGCAGCTGCCCACCACAAACCTGAGGCATCTACACCACTGCACAAGGCCAAGCAACACCTGAAACATCACTGATGTGACCCATGAATGAGATCACCCACTCCTTCCAGTGGTGCTCAGACAGCTGAGCCCAAAGTGCCGAGACAGTCGGATCTGGCAAAGCAGTGCCATCCAAACCAGGTCAGCCAGTTGGAAGCAGGCTCACCCCCGCTCCTGGCAGCAGAGGTTTACCTCCAGCAGCTGCCCAACACTTCAAGGAAGAAAGTGTCACCTCACCACTTTGCGCATGCGCCCCGCAGTTGCAGCCACTGCTCAGGCTTTGCAACCTCACTGGAAAGAGACACGAGAGTAAGATAGGCCAAATTAAAACCCTAAGCCCATTAATCACACCCTCATGACTTCAGATAATGCAATGTGCAATGTGCACCATATGCTTATGTAGGTCTTGCCCTTGGCCATAATCTAGATTATGGAATAAACTAGGAGCAGGGCTGTGGTGAAAAAATGAAACACCACCAGGCAGGAGGGACAGGCGAGAGTCACGTGAACTCACTCCCTCGATGGAAGGCAGTTATGCAAAGAGTTCATACCTGAACTCAAATGGCTCAATTAACATTCCTGAAATGAAACTCATCAATTCTTCACATAAAATGCATCACATCAGAAGTGATGGCATGTACCCACTCTTTGACACCCTCAGTGCCTGAAGTGGACCTCAAATGGATCATTGCTGCTTTGCAAAGCTCTCTGTGAAGAACTGCCAAAAGAACAAAGTTATGTGAAATATCACTTTATCATGGGTACAGTGGAAGTAATCACAGAAATGGCAGTGGAAGAATGCAGCTGAAGTAGATTCCTCTGACCTGCTGCAAGGCACCAAGAAAGCTCTTCAGCCTCACTGGAGAATTGCAGGGATCTCTGCATTAAAGTGATTTCATGCCTCTATTTGCAGACAGTGTTGCATGATATTTGAAGAGCTGCATTAATAGAAATCCTTTAAATAAAAAATGCAAGTGAAAATCGGACATACTCAAATTGCATGATCTCTATGCTATGCTAAATATTAATGCTGTTTGGTATAACTGTAGACTACTTCACATGGAAAAAAACCCATTACGTTTGAGGGGGAAATGATCCATGTGGAGATTTACAAAGATTTAAAATCATACACATCAGAAAATGAGTATTCCTATTTAGATTAATTGCTTAGGGTCAATTTTTTTCTAAAAGACTGTATTTCTACACATCTGATATAGCAGGTTTACAGTGAGGAGATGACAAGTCCCAGAGGGAAGCTGTCCCCGCAATCCTTTAACACTTAACATGTTACATAGAATCACAGAATCTATTAGGTTGTAGAAGATTTTTGAGACCATCAAGTCCAACCTATGACCTAATACAACCTTGTCAACTAGACTGTGGAACTAAGTGCCACATCCAGTCTTTCCTTACACACCTCCAGGGGTGCTGACTCCATCACCTCCTTGGCCAGCCCATTCCAATATCTAATCATCATTTCTGTGAAGAAATTCCTCCTGATGTCCAAACTAAACCTCCCCTGGCACAGCTTGAGGCCATTTCCTCTCATCCTACTGCTGGTTGCCTGGGAGAAGAGACCAACCCCACCTGGCCACCATCTCCTTTAGGGAGTTAAAGAGAGCAATAAGGTCACCCCTGAGCCTCCTTTTCTCCAGGTTAAACAACCTCAGATCCCTCAGCTGCTCCTCACAGGACTTGTGCTCCAGACCTTCGCCAGCTTCAGTGCCCTTCTCTGGACTCATTCCAGCCCCTCAATGTCCTTCTTGTAGTGAGGGGCCTAGAACCAAACACAGGATTCGAGGTGTGGCCTCACCAGTGCCAAGTACAGAGGAAGAATGTTCTATCAACAGCCTAAGAATCCAGATATAAATCACCTCATTTTTCATTCTATCTCCCAGTGCATTTTTTTTGCCTGCAGATAGTGAAAGATTGTTTCTAAGTGATAAAACGGTGTTCATTCCTGCAATTCCACCTGGCAGAAACAGCAGGACACTTTAAACAATGTAGTCTGCATGTAAGACATTTACTTTACAGGTGACTTTAATGCACACACGAGAAAATGTCCTTCTATTTTCATCAAAGACTTGCTATCAGCTCAAAATCCAATTACCTTAATAAAATAAAAGGAGAAAAGAAAAGAGAAAAAAAAAAAAAAAAAAAAAAAGACAGAGCAAGATTGGCAAGAACAAGGGTAGGACAGGAACTGCCCAGAACCTCTTCTGTATCTGAAGTTCCCTTCAGCCCACCTAAAAGGGTTGTTTATACCTAGGTAGACAGCCTAGACTGATGTTAGGATTGGGAAAGTGCCTTTTTCTTACCTAAAGAGACCAAATTTAGATACCCATGGTACCTAAGTGCTGTAATGGAAAGATGGGGAGTAGAGCGAGTTTCCTAAACAGAATGATTCAACCCAGCAGGTATGAGCTATGTTTGTGAGCTCTCCTTGTCTGCAGAGAGCACCTTGGACACACACAGCCATTGCAGTAACACCTGGAGGAGCTGATGGAGGGAGGCAGCCCCAGGTAACTCTGCTTCTCCTTGAAACAAGCCTGGAGTGCAGCAGGAACAGTAAGGAACACTGTGTCAACTATTTTGCCTGAGCTTTTCGGTTTGAGTAATCTTAGATAATATGAGTGACAATAGTAGGTAATAAAAAACAACATAAATATACAACCTAAACCCTCCTGAACTCCTTTGATCCCAACAAACCATGCTGTCAAGCATTTGCAATGCTGTAAACCTTGCCAGGATGGTGGGGGGAGCCACTGAAAACACACCACCAAGAATACCAAGCTTCAGTGAGAACTAATCAGTGCTATCTGCTCTGCTGAAAAGGAAGCCACAGAACACTGGAAAGGAGAGCTCACCCTCCAGAGCCAGGGCTCTGCCTGGGGACAAACACCATCCAGCATTCCCATTCCATGCTGCCACTGCACAGCATGGGTGGGCATTCTGCCCGCCCAGCAGGCATGGGAGAGCCATGTTCTCTTGTGCTTGGGGTAAGCAGACTCAAAAGTCAAATGCCCTTCTTGGATAGGGACTACAGGCACAAAAGCACAAGCCATGACTTTTATTAGCAATCCCTGTGCTGGAGCAAATGCTTTCTCTAAATATGTCGATATGCACCGTTGGAAGTGGACAATGCTTCCGCTCCTCCCCACCCATTCTTGTTGATAAAACACAAAGGCATCGTCTTTAGCGACCTTCCTTTTAACTCCCCCTCAAGCCAACAGTAACCAACCACTAAAAATAAAGGTAAAAGCTGCTCCATGAAGGTTCCAAAGATGACAGCAGTGCTGCATGCCTTGAAGGAATCATTTGTCCCTAGCACTTCAGGCATTCAGACAGAGATGGACAGAAAGACACTTGGCTTAATGCTCCTTCCCCTCTCCCGTCCCCTCCTTCTTGGAAATGGTATTCTGTTTGAACAGTTTGCTCCGAGTACCCGTAACCATCCTTGGCTCTAAATGCTTCTATCCTCCAGGAATCATTTCAATGTAGGCCACTCTATTTATGCTGCTCTTCTGTAATCGGGGAATGAAAGACTATCGCTTGCAAGACATGCCTGCCTGGTTCACAACCTATCTCCAGGCAGTGCCAACAATAGGACTGCTTACAGCTAATCCATTTACTTGGCTTACCTGTTATATTCCCATCCCCTTAATAAGCACTACACAGCAGCTTCACCAAACTTGGAAACTGCTAAGTGACCCGTAGTAACCTCCCTGTTCCACGTACTTGGAAAGCTGAGGATTTGGATTTACACAGAAGCAAACCAAAATTGTCATGGAGCTTCCAGCAGCCTGCCATCAAGAGAAGACGTCTGTGCCCTTCCCTGCATGGAGACAGTGCCGTAATCATTTGTGGACACAAGCACCTCCCTCTCTTGTGGCTAACCTTCAAGGAACAGAACCCACGTACAACACAAATGGCAGCTCCCTTTTCAATGTCTGGGGGAAAAAAAAAATCACATTATACTACCTTTTTCTACACCCTCTTGCAGGCAGAAAAAGTTCCCAAAATGCTGCTGATGTCTATAGCAAAAGGGAATTTAGCCTCCTGAAAGTGGCTCTGAGATGCTGGAACTCACTATTTTCTTTCTTCCCTTCAAGAAGTAGCAGCTTCAGTGCTGCTTCTCCCTGCAAATTGCTCTGCAAGGTAAACAGCAAACAGGCAAACAAAAAGTAGCAGAAAACGGACACTGGAGATCCAGTGGCTTTAGAAGAGCTGCAGCTCCTGCATCTACAAAAGTCCAAATTCTTCATCACATGCAGAGCAAAACAGGGAAATGGATTAAGAATACAGAATAGAAGATCCACATTATTTCTACTTAAAACACTTAACCTATTTGGGTAGGTAAAGAAAGCCATCTTTCCCTACAAAGAGGTCTAGAGGGAAGTAGGGATTTTGGAACTCTGGCATCAGAAATACATTCAATTACAATGCTAAACAAACAAATCCACAAACTAAATTCAATTAAAAAAAGAAGAAAAAATCACTCCCCCACCTTGATATTGACTAAAAAAATTATTAGTAGAAGAAAGCCTCTAATAGAACTGAACTTTAATGGACACTCCAGCTGGATGCTGTGGAGCAAGTAAAGAGACTCAAATACTACATAGTGTGTTCACAAGTGCATTTCAGGATGCACTGAAGTAGCAACACTTACATAAATTTTATTAAGAAAAGTAAAGGACTATGGGAGTAAAGTTCTAAAAGACACAACTTTCAGGAGAAGCAGGAAGAGTCCAAGGATTCAGGTTATCTTAGAGAACATCTGGTCATTTGTACCTTCCCTGTGCAAAGGTCTCTGATATCAGACGTCAGCTGATGTTAGCACACAAAAATGGAATACTAAAAAACCCGAACAGTGGCTTGACAAATTTAGAGAGGAAAAGAAGCATCAAACATCTTATAACAAAAGAAAAAATAATTAAGGTAATTTACTACTGTGAAAAAGAATTCCACAAGCTTTAGCATCTTAAGTTTTTAAATCAGATTTGGATGCTTCAAGAGCGACTTCAGGCTTAGCCAGAATTCACATCCTTTATGTAGGAATTATTAGATGAAATTTGATGGCCTGTATGTCACACAGACATCAAATCATGAGTATAATCAGTCCCTCCAGCTTTAAAATCTATTAATTCTGTTCTATATGTGCTAGGAACTCAATTCCATTTTGTAACCATCAAAACTTACACAAATATTATCACACTGCTGCAAAAGACCAGCTGAATAAGAAACAGTTAATAAATCACAAAGCATTGCAAAATGAGGCTTCTTATCACGACAAAAGTGTATTAATGAATTAAAATTTTTTTTAAAAGGTGCTTTATAAAACTCATCTAGATCTAAGGCAATTCCTCCTCACATTACCCTACTGTTAAAACACAACTTTTTTTAGTAAAATTTCATGGTTAACAAATAGTATGAATAATCATAACAAAATGTGTTCACCTATCTTCTGCTGCTTGACTGGAAAAAAAAAAAAAACAAGAATAAAGGGAGGAAATGTCACTTTTCAAATCCAACACCTGGACCCTAGCTGATAAGAAGTGCTCTCTTTACAGATGCTTCATTCCAGAAAAGAGAAAAAATTTCTTAGAGAATAAAATACTTTGAGTTGGAACAGCAAGTTCCATTATTAGCACTAGAAGACATTAGCAGTTAATGTCTTTCTCATAAGGATGCATCCTCCCTTGTGGCTGGCCTGGATGAGAGACTCAGAGTGCTGGGTTCAACATGAACACAGAGTACCAAGAAATGTCTGCTGTTTCAAACAGCTTGTTTAGAGCAAGCTGCCTTTGTCCCACAGCTCAGGGAAATGCAGAAGGTAGGTGAGAGAACTGTACTTTTTGGAAACTGCAGCTGTATTTTGTATCACTCCCAACATCTCTCCCTTCCCCGTTGCGCCATCACCTCCCATCCCCTCTTGCTAAGGTTGAACAGTACATGCTTACTTAGACCTGTGAGGAGATTAATCACGGATCCTGATACATAAAATGAAGTAGATGGGCTCTATCATATTTCTACATTAATGCCACTTTACTTAATCCAATCTCTTTATTTTACAAAAACATAGTTTTAGGCATAGTTTTGAAATTTGATTTTATTGTTAATAGAAAGAATTTATGGTGATTTTTCCCCCTCCCTAGCAAAACAGAAAAAAAAGAGGTCTAGTCCATTTTTTTGAGAACAAGCTTTTTCTTAGTAATAGAAAGGATCATATGACAACAGTTTTGCAGTGTATCGTGCAAGCTCTGCTGGAGTCAATCCAATTTCTATACAAGTGCTGCCATTTGGACAACAAAGCCGCCTTATTGAAACGGGCAGGCTTCATCTTAATTCTGGCACTACTGAATGGAGAATACACACTAGCTGGGGAACAATGAACCAAGAAAAGAGTTACAAATCTCTCGTGACAACTGCACGCCAAGGAAGAGAAGACGCATTATGATAGTGTTGCTTGCTCTGCTTCTTCCCAAGACCACTTTCAAACAAAGATGGCTTTTTTGTGCTCAAAGCTGAAGGCTCTTTCCAGATTTTACACATGTACCTTCCAACCCCCATCACACATCCAGTGAGACTTTCCACTACTGCGCCATTCCTTGGACAAAGGTGAGGAAGAATAGGCTCCCACCTTCCCAGTCCCTTTCCTCTCCTGCCTGCTCTGTCACCCCTTCTATTTAGAGCCTCCCCTTCTATTTTCATAGTTAAAGCACATACAGCTGGACTGTTGTATTGTTCTGAGGTAATAAGTATTTGCCCTTTATTAAATTTACTTAACTTACTTCTCAGTGAAATTTAACTTCTGAATTCCTGAGATTTTCTGAAGTTAGGGTTAGTTCAGAAGTGTCTGCCTTGACCTCGGCTCCTGAAATGAGTTTGGCTTCCACTGGTCCCCAACTCATCTGGCGACACAAGCAGAAACTCCCCCCAACATGATGCATTTTGATGAACCATTACATACAGCTGTATAAATAAATGTTAAAGTGTATATGTGATACAATATATTGTGCAACAGTGTGCATTTCAAGCCTTACAGAATAGTGTGCATAAAATTCCTTACTGAACAGGTTAGAAAATGCTGTCACCTACCTAGTGTTTTCTCCCAACATGCATTTTTAAGTGGGAGTGTAAGAAACCAGTATAACCCCATACAGGGGGGAAAAAATAAAATTAAATCTCAAGGTAGCAGAAGATCACATGCACATCACTTAGTCACACCAGCAATTCTCAGGTGACAGCGTGTGACGCTACCAGGAGAACACACACACCTGGGCAGAAAGGGATGGTGACTCCAAGCCTGGCTCTCATTTGTAGTGAAGTTTTCCACTTCGCTTTAGTTTGCACAGAGGAGACTGAGATTGCATCCACAGGTGCAGACCAAACATTTTCCTGCAATTCAAGGCAATTTCACCAATGTTTGCAGGAGTTTCAGAAAACCTAGCACTCGGTATTTATCCCCACCACTGATGACTACAGCTTTTCAGGCTGCTAGCTTTTTGGTAGGGTAAACACAAGCACATATATACACCCATATAAACATGCACACACATAGGGAGATAGGACAAAACCTTGTGAAACCTGCGAAACAGGCCAGCTCAGTCCATGAGCTTCAGTGTAATGAGGTTCTTAAAACCTTTCAGGTGTTTACTCTGGCAAATACAACCTGATAATACAGGTATTTGTAATATAAATCAAATGCAGGTACATGCATGTTTTTTTCTTAATTAAAGCAATTACAATCTTTTAAATATTTGAATATAAAGCTTTGCTTGGTAATTCTGGTAAGAAGGATCCAGGAAAATACTAGCTTCAAAGACTCCTGGAGGGAAATACCAACTCATCACAAAATGCTAGACATTTACAAAGAGATCTTTCAAGGACAACAGCGCAGCTTTCTCTTCGTACCCCACCAGTAAAAGCCAACAGGATTTGAGAGACTAACTCTTCTGGCATACCTTAAAATCTCCTCATTACTGTTCAAATTGAAAACTGGAAAGCATGAAGGATTTTAAATTAAAAGGCATTTAAACTAAAGCCTTTTCTGTCACACCTGGTTTCAGAAACTTGATAATTCTAATACTGATTTGTACAAAATGTCCGATGGAAAGGAGGAATGGAGGGTCAAAAGCAGGATGAGTACCCTTCCCATGCCCACACATACGAGACAAAAAGGAGAAATGGCACTTTCCTTTCCTTATTAATAAATAGCTTTGGATTCTCACTCAGCAGAAAGGAATTAATTTTATCTCCAGTGGATTGCAGCATCTTGGCAGGAAACACAGAACACGAGTTTAATCTTTCTAGACCAAGTCCTCAAGCTTGGTTGATGTGAACAAAAATATGCAACGGGAGTTTTTCTCTCTGCAAATAATTGTATGGGAGGGAGATGAAGCAAGTCACAGACCTAATGAGCAGAATTGCTCAGCTCAGCCATTTTGCTGTCCCGCAAGGAAGGCACAGCTTTTGTTCTCTCTGACAAATGGGACTCTTTTGAGACGAGAAGTCTGGGTCCACAGTCTACAACACCCACTGCTCTCTTACCTCTAACATGAATTACTGCAGGATGGGGCAAAAATAAAAGCCCTGGAATCCAGGAAATCTTGAGAACATCAGAAAAAAGTAAAACAGTAAGAAGTCCAGTCACTTAAAAGCACCTGGAGAAGACCCTGGAGCTAGAAGGAATGTGTCAGAGCACAGACAGGGGTTGTCCTCCCCAGCTAGATGCAAAGGGTACAGACAACGACAGAGCTGGGCCGTGCCTAACAGGTCCTCCTATCAAAAGTGAATTATAAAATACAATGTGAAAGGTACTGTAAGGAGATAACTACTAATCTACTAATAAAGGCAAAGATTGACTGTGTTCAAAAAGCTGCTAGACCAGCTACATGGAGATCTCAACTCTCCGTGGAACACTTCCCTTAAAGACCACAGCTAAAGCTGGCCTATATAAATCAGTCAAGAGTTCACCTTTCTGTCCATCGGAGTTGGGACTCAGGGTGCTTACAAACCTGCAAATACGAGTACAACACAGTGCATGGGGCATGCACATCAGAAAGACAGCTGAGGTCTCCAGCAGCTGTCAGGGATCCTGAAAGCCTCACAGCACCCTGACATCAATTCCCAGAAAGTGCATCCATATTAAGATGATTTGGGTCCAAAGGCTTGGACTTCTCTGGGAAAAAAACCTCCAAGTTGTCATCTGCACTGCGTCAATCTCACTAGAGAAAAAAATGCAATTATCCAATACATCACAAATTCTAACTGAGAAACCTTGCTGATGAGCAAAGGTACCAGGTTACACATGAAGGATACAATGTGCTTTTATCAAGAAAAATCTACTAACTTGCTCTCTAAAACTTCTGGTCAAAGCTCTGAGGCAACTGAGTGGCGAACTAAAGAACCTCCTTCATCACTGCTTAACACATTTAAATTCACAGGTAATAACTCTGTTATAAAATATACTAGATCTGAGACCCAGTTCTACTCTCCTGCTTGCAATTTCAAAAAAAAAAAAATCCCTAGTAAATAAAAATCACCTTGCAAATCTATCATAACAAGTCCCTAGAGAAGAAGATTCAGCATACAAGGTTACAGCTGCCACCCATCTCTCATGCAAAGGAAGACAGAAGGTGACTGCTCTGGCGCTGCCCTTTTGTCCTTATTCAGGTGCCAGTGATTGACAAATGCAATGCAATTAAAAAATTCAACAAAGTAAGTGTGTATATTCTATCTGATTATCAGGTGCTTTAAGTTTGCACTTGAGTAATTAGATTAACATAATAGGAAAGAAATACAGCTTTGACATAGGGTGCTTTTTTGTGATCCTTTCTGTTAAAGTATTGTGGAAAGCAGAGATAAATTTCCAGCATTTTCTAGCACAGTAATACTGGAAATCTCCTTCATCTGAGTCAGGAATTCCAAAAAGGAAAAGAGGAAAAAAAAAGAAAACAGAAACCAACTGTAAATAAGGAGACATTTATAAGTGCCCAGTCTATTCAAGGGAACTTTTAAAGTTCATGAACAAGCTCTTTTAAATCTTCTGCATTTGTCTTTGTTTCCAGCATTATAAATTCAGCCCAACCAAGGGGAAATTAACACAGCCTCAGAAGGAAGTGCTGGGGAAATAAGATGAGCTCCTTTATGTTTCCCAAGTGAGGAAAGGTCACTCTCTAAAACAATGTAAAATATGGTATTAATTCCACTCGGCTTGTCATAACTCACTGAAGGTCTGAGCCACTTTTCAGCAGCTCGCCAAGCCAGATTGAAAACTGTAATAATAGAAGTCTGACTCCCAAGTGACATTCTTCCTGAGCCCGGAGGCTCCCAACACAGAGTGGCAGGCGGCAGAGCCTTTTGACACCAAATGAGGCAGCCTCTGTGCTGCCTTGACACAAACACTGGCCACGTGCAGACATGTCCAGCTCCCTTGCAAAACCACCCCATGTTCCAGTGGTGCTCTCTCATCTTGCCCCTTCCTGTCTCAAGAAGAGGATGCTTTTGGGAAGGTGGTTAACATCCTTAAAGCACAGCCCAAACAACTCCCCATGCCCAGCCACACTGACTCTAAAGGAGCAATTATCATGCTAAAGCAAGAGTTTGTAAAATGATGCCTAAATGTGGTAAATGAAAAAAAAAAACAACAAAACACCAACCCTCAGTATGTACTTCTATTGTCTGGGAAAGTTGCTCACACTGTTCCTTAAGAACTTTTCACTCTTCTGTGAAAAAACAGAATTGTAGTCCAAAACTGATGTCACATTATGACATTAAATCAACTTTCATTCCTTTCTGAGCAAGAAGACACAGAAGAACATCCTCCATTAAACCAAAAATATATGAAATATTAGCTGCATATAAGACTTCTCTGGCATAATCCTGCAGCTGTATTTAGATGAAATTAAAATGACAAGTATGAAATTTCAAATTAATTTTGTCTTTTTCTTGCTTAGAATCCAGTAACTGCTGTTGAGTAGCAAACTATGACCACCACACACACTGGGCTAATAAAACAACCTCCCACAAAAATCACCACTGGAGACAAAGAAAAGAGAGAGGCTACTGGAGGGTAAATAAACCTAACCACTGAGAAGTAACATAAGCAAAGGATTACAAAACTGTTCTCAAGATCATTCCATTAAATATGAATTCTGAAATTATTTCTGTTGAGCAGGAATTAGTTCACCTAGCATATTATTCACCAATATAATTACCAATACATGTTCATCCTGGTATGGAGAAGAAGCTGCAAAGTATCCTGACAAAAACAATGACCCCATAGTAACTGCAACCCTCTAATATTTGCTACAGGAAAACAATGCAGAAAATGCCCAGTTGTTTGTTTGCTCTGAATACACCTGACTGCCTACAACAGAATGAAATTTTTAAGATCTTGCAAAGGAAGCATTCAGGTTTTGTTACCTGCCTGCAATGAACAGAGCCTTTGGGTCACATGGCTTTGATTGTCCCTGGTACCTCCCACCTGAGGGAGGACAGCTGTAAGTCACACCCCACGAGACCATGTCAGCATCCTCCAGCTTCAAACGGCCTGGTAGGATCACCCCACACCTGGCAACACTTCCAGGAGCAAACAGGCAGTTGCGTTGCAACCTTTAGGATTAAAATTTTGCTGGCCCAACATGCAAGGAAGTCAGAAAAGCTCCTGAAACTCACAGCCTCTTCTGAGCGAAACCACTTGCACAATGTGGAAGAGGCTGCAAGAGAGAGGAACATCTTTGGATTTTGCTCATCTTGCAAAATACTGAACAGTCTTAATTGCCTCACATATTAGAGATAATAACAAAGGATCTGAGTTGACTCTGTGGAAACACAGCACTAATTTGAAATGAATTCTTGGGCTGCAAAGAATAAACACAACTCCCTCAGTAAAGTACTGACTGGAGGCAGCAAAGATGGGAGGGCTGGACAATTGCACCCCAGCCCTGTAAAGAACTATTTATTCCTAAAGAAAGAGGCTTGCTTTCCCCAGGTGGTTGGGGAAGAAGAGGCAGAGTGTTCCTAAAGATAGGTTGCCTCTGATCCTCTTAATACACTAGATTAAAACAATTTATTTTTGCCAGAGGTCTTGGAAACATCTATATCTTGGCTAGCTTTAAGATACTTAAAAAACAATTCAGTCCCATCTCTTGCTATTTATTTCTTTAAATGACAGCATGAGGTATGAAAGACAAGTTCTTGCAGCCAAAAGGTATTTAAACACAGACATGCTATCAGATTGAAATATCACATGCACTTATACTCTTCCCTTTATGGCTCTCTAGTTCCTGACTCAGACATCTCCTCACAGGATAATGGGAGCCCTGAGAAAAATGGGAAGTCCCCACCACTGGATCCCCCAAAGGGCTGCAGAAGTCCTGGTGGCCACAGCACCCACATCCAAAGAAACCATCCTAACTCCAGCAAAGCAGCACTGATGTGTTTCACACTTTGGGACCAGGTTCTCCTGGCAGCTCAGGGTGGGGTGTCTTTGCCCAAGAAAAGGAAAGAGGTAGTAAACACCAGTTATCATTTTGCCATCTTAAACATTCTGGCGCCGATTTGGCCAACTTAACGCGTGTCTGAATCAAGTTCACCATGGTGAGCAGTAGGAGCAGTGGGAAATATTTTCTTGGTTTTGAAGAAGAAACCTGGCCTCACAAGGAACTGCATGGGGAGAGTGCCAGCCCAAGATGCCTCCCTCCTCGAGGACACCCTAAAGGCTGATATCACCATCTCCTCCTTACAATTCAACTCCCTCGTAGCAAGGGACCGACAGACCCACAGCCTTGGTGAGTGCTCCCCTAATCTTGCTGAACACCTATGACTGCCAAAAAAGCCATCTGAGAGGGTTAGCCCAGAGGCAGCCAGCAAGGGAAGGAAGTGCCTATGGAATTGGTAATGGGAGTGGATATTTCATACACCACCACAACGGAGCATTACATATAGGAGTGAGCTGGCCCTCTCTGTGCCCCTGTTTGTATTTGCAACAGCACGCTGGGGAGTACAGATCCTTTTCTTTTGGCTGCCCCTAGTAGAAGTGGGGAGATCCCCACCAAAGGAGATGTAAAGTTGGCAGCATCCTGAGTAAAGCTGCCTGGCCTGGCAGCATCCTCTCCCACAGCCACTGGCAGCAGGATCCCCCCCAGGTACCACAGCTGCTCCAGCAACAGAGTAGTCTCCTACCTGGCACAGCACTGCCTCGGCAGCAGAGCCTGTGAGAGGCATGTATTAAAAACAGGGTGGTAACTGTAAATCCTCGGGATCTTTCTGGCTCTGCAGAGCCCTTTCAGAGCCATTAGGCAGGGAAAGGCTGCTGCCCCAGGGACCTGGAACCACACACGGGCTGATAACCACACAAGTGCACACACACAAATGGATGCAGAGCTAGAAAAGCCAGGGGTGAAAGGGAATCATGCTTAAGATTAAAAACAACAACAAAAATGAAAGAATTTTCCTTCCTCCCCACTAAATTATAAGAGGACTTTGAATTCCTTCAGACACGGCATTTTCACATAGATTCTCTTTAGGTAAACAAACTGCTTTTAATGAATTTTTTTAGCCCTCACAAGACATTTATTAAATGCACAGCAACTGCAGGATGCAGAGGTGACAGTCCTACCTAGAACCTTTTTCATCTAAGAAGCTACTTCACTTGCTGCTAAAAAACAATTTGCACCTTGGATCAAGACCACCACTAAAAAACACTTCCTTCTTTTGAGAGGAAAAGATAACAAGCTCCAAATTGTGCCTTTTTCAGAACCGAAGTTCAAAAACACAGAATATTAAAACTCACTAGTTAAGAACCAAAAGGATTCATATTCATCACCAAGATAACCACAGCTGCTTTCCCTAACCAAAGCGACCCAAATTCACCCCGTGTGGCACCAGCCCAGCCCCTTTGCCTCCTGGCAGGCAGACAAACTTTAGCCTTCATATGCAGCATCAACCTATCCTGAAACCCGTGGAAAGCACCGAGGCCCTCAAAGAGGCCCCAAAAATGTTGTGAACAGCTGTTTTAATTCCCTCTCCCATTACACTTACTGGAAAGAGGGGAAACCATCACTCTGTGTGGTGCAGCCTTGCAGAGCCACACCAACCTGAGGCACACAGCAGTGTCTAAGGTGAGCTGGGAAGGTGCCAGATTAAACAAAAGCAAGCACAGGACGGCACAGGGGCCGAGCCCAGGTTGCTGTGCTGACCTGGCACACACCTTATGCTGCATACCCTGGCAGCTGAGTGGGGTTCAGATCATATGGGCATTGCAGGGACTGGGGAGGAGACAGCAAAAACCTTCAGGCAGGAAGTCTGTGCAGCCTAACACCAAATTTCTTCAGATACACAAATAAAAAATCACAATCACTGAACAAATAAAAGCTACACTGGCAGCAAGCTTGGCAGCAGATCATCCTTCTTCAGCCTTTCAGAACACCTCAAACACCAGGGGGAATGCTTGGGTTGGGTTTGATTTTGTCAGAAGCCACCCACAAAGTGTGGCAATGGACCAGTGACAGAGAAGGGCCTTTCGTTTCCCCAGCATCAGACCAAAATCCTACTCGGGTCAGCTTCTGCTAGCTGTCAAAAAACCTCTGTGAAACAAGCTGGCTGTTTTAATTCAGTTTCAAGTGGACTGTGCATACATCTCAAGGTGGTAAAAGCTTTAGCAATGCAGTGGACAGGAACATATCCTCCACATAAAGCTCAGTACAACAAGTACTAATCAGGAGCAGCCATGCAGGAGAGCAGCCAAGGACAGAGAGGAGGCTGGAAATCCAGTTACCCACTCCATTCCTAGAAGTGATTCAGCTAGATTGGACTTACAGCAAATGGGCAGAAGCACAACAAGTAGCTTGTCTTTGCTCCCTACATTTTATGAATAAGTACTTCAGCTCCTGAACCCTTGATCTTTCTTCCCATAAAATGCTATTGCAAAAGCCAACTCATACTTTCCACACACATGGAAAAGTATTTGCTACCCATTCAATTCCTTAACCAAACACATACACTTAATACACCAGCAGCTTTCTTCCTCACCCTTTCTGTATTTTATTCTTTAAAAAAATGCTTAAGTTTCTTCTTTTGAGGTCTTTTTTTTTCAATATTACAATATTCTTTTTTGACTGTGCCATCACTAACTTTTGGGCGCAGCAGAAATCTTCAGGACAATGCAGTAAACATTGAGACCAAGAATTTCTGCTGTTTACAACCTTATCAGAACATGGTGCTTTCCTGTGAGATTTTCACTCTTTTAGAGCAGTTGACAAGTGAATGAAAAATTAGTAAATGCCTTGACTGCACTGCAATAAAATAAATTTAGGAAAAAACTCTACAACCTCCTAAAGCACAGAATACAGGAGGGGCGAAAGGGGGTGTTTTGGAAATCGTACATGTGCAGTCATGATGTGTTACTTCCAAAAACATACTTCCAGCTGTTATGTATAATTATTGGCTTGAAAACGAAGCCCTAGACGACGTGCTGGCACTTGGCTGGATGTGTTGGCTGGTGGGGCACTCTGGGGTGACACCATGTACATGCTGTGCTGTCACAGAGCGTGCTGGTCCCTCCCGTTCTGGTGTGTCACCGGCATTGCATCACTGCCAGTGAAATAACACAGCTGCCTGACTGCTTTTTTCCCTTTTTTTTTTAAATGACAGCAAATTTCAGCGCAGTAAATCTCTGAGCCTGTGCCCAGCTTTACTGCTCACACAGGCCGGCTTCTCTGCTTTGTAGGATCCTTCTTTCTCCTTCAACATGGCCTCACTTGAGGAAAGTAACATTCTCACCACCTAAAAGATGTCATGATTAAGCTTAAAGCTTGGCAGCCATGTTATTGCCTGTCACTGTCCCTTAGGTTCCCGGGATTACTGCTTTCCCTGGCCATTCTAGTTGCCCTCCCAAAAGCAAGTTAGATGGTCTCTCCAATAATATCTACAATCTACCACAAACCCCTGAGCACTGCTAAAAGGCCCCAGAAGTCTCTGACAAATCTCAGCAGCAAAATACACAAAACCTTCCTGCAGCAGCAACAGATGTGGTAAGTACTGTCTTACCAGGCTGCTGGCCCTCACTACTGTTCAGCAGACAGGAGGCCACGGCCAGGTTGCCCACATGGCTTTCAAAGAGCACCTCAATGCCATAACCAAGACACAGAAAAGTTCATTCATCCAGCTTTATCCACTACTTACCCACAGCAAACCTGCCAAAGTGTCACACAAAGTGTATTATGGCAGAGCTATCTGTGGCCACTGCTTGTCATTTCAGTAGGACACCACAGTCCATCAAAAATCCTACCATATGGCTCAACCATGATTTTACAAAATCCACTTGGTTACCAGCAAAAAAGAACCCAAGCCACCACCATAAAATAATTTTTTTTCCTGTATTTTGACAGTGCAGGAAAAACCTACTTTGTGTGAGCTTTCAGAAGGGTTCCCAGACGATGGACACACAGAAAACACTGCTGATCCCTCCAGAGCACCCTCTTTTCATTCTGACAATTAAATGCATGAGCATAGGATTCAGCATCGTCTGCAGCTGCAAACGCTCTAGCTGAAACCTGCAAGCTACGTACTTGTTCAACCAGATTCATGTTATTATCTTTTCCCTTTCCTTTCGTTGTGGCAAGAGTAACAATTTAATTAGACAGGGGAAGGGAAAAAAAAAAAAAAAGCCCGTATTATTTATAACTGTAGCGCAATACATTATTTTTAGCTAAAGGACTCTTAAGAAAGAAACAGTGTCCAGACCGATTTTCATGTACAACTTCCTGAATTTGTGATTCACAGCCAAATTTCAGGGACAAGTTTAATTTAGGTTTTGATCCTTTTGACCGTGGCACATTAGCAAGAGCTCCAGTTTTAGTGCCTGCAGCTTCACTTCTTCTGAGCGCTATAGATACAAAGCGCAACAGGTCCACTGGCTGCAAAACCAGCAACACTTCAGAAAAGGCAGCCTTTGAAGAAACAAAGCTGTCATCCAACTGTGGCTCCTGGGGAAATTTGGGAGGTGGGGAGCATTTAGCCAGGCACAATACCACACTGATAGGAGTGGGACGTATCCCATTACGGGAACTGCGCGTTCACAAACAAGTGCCAGAGTCACAGGCTGTTCTGTGCCACGCGGCAGAGATAACACCGACAGGCTTCACGCTGCAAATCCACCCTCCCCAGCCACTTTTTTTTTTTTAACCTAAACTATATTTGACTTCACTGTCAAGTATTTCAGCACAGCTGCTATTCTCAGGTTCTCCTAAAATACACACAGTAGGTACTGTACTATTGCACATACAAACATCTACCTTCCTACCACAGCTATTTATGATTAAAATAACTTTTCTCCATTTCTGATTTCATTTCCTTTCTCTGGGCCCTGTTTTACATTGCACAGGAGGTGCTTTCAAGACCAGAACCAGCCTCTAGCCTGAAATAAAGTAGTAAAATGTTAGCCTGGTTAGAAATTTAGAATTTAATGTCCAGTTTCCCTTTGTGGGTGACCTATAAGAAGGATGTATCTCTGATGCCTCACAGTTTAGGGTAAAGAAACGACTGAAAGTCAGCAATTAGCTAGGAGGTGGTGGTAAAGAGGAGCTGCCCGTCATCTGCTGGTCCTCAGATATCACCAGTGCCCATTCCAGTCTCTGCTGGGTTTGTTACATATCTTACTGGGCCTTGCACAGCACAAGTCCTCTCTAAAGATCTGCCTCAACTGCAATCATCACGGTCAAAAATTGTGCAGGTGCACAACAACAGCACTTAGCAATGGTGGCTCTTACTCTGTCTAAAAACAAACTTCTTGAGTAAAGAACACCACACATGCTTTTCAGTTGCACTGAAATAGGATAAAATGGTGACATACAATTTAGCACACCTTTCTGGGACACTTCCACGGTTCAGGGGCTCTCTGCTGATGTGATGCAAGAAAAAGAGCCAGTGGATCCTCTGCATCTGGAAGTTGGCCCCTCTGCATTGAAACCCACAGCATCACCTTCTAAACTCACCCATACAGATTGGAAAAGCAAACACAACTTTTCATCCACCCTTGCACCAGGCAAGAGTGAAGGTAAAGCATTAGCACCACAGTTACAGTGCAGAGGAGGCTGTAGACAGGAGCAGACTAAGTTTTTGCTGAGCTCCCAGCAGAAGCTCTGCAAGTGGTTGGGATGTTCCAACAGCTGTTCTCAGCCCCTGGTTCTTATCCAAACCCTCCCTTAGAGGCACAAGTTCCACTCAAGAGGACCTTGCTTTCAGTGCATGTATTCTTCTACAATTGAATGTCTTGAAGCCCAAAGCTTCTTCTCCTCCCAAAGCTTTTTCATGATTCCTAACTTCAGCATGACATTTGTTCTGATGCTTCTGGAGGGCTAACCAAAACCTCTCCTACCCCCTGAAACGTTACGCTGGACGTAGTTGACCAGCCTCATTCCTTGTCCATGATCATCCTGCCTACTCAGCCGGCTATTAAATAATTAACCCACGCTGAGGCAAAGGCTCCTTTCTGCTTCATGGAATGGGGCCTCAAGTTTTCAGTGTGAAGCTCCTTTGTACTGAACCCATTATGTCCCAGAAATCTTTCTGTGGGCAGCTGTACTCTGTATAAACAGTAATATAAACAACAGAGATTAAAGGGGCTCATCTCTCGCTGTTAAAGACGAACAAATACAATTGTTACAAATAATTCTGAGGTGATAAGGGATTTGGGGTGAGCGAAGCTGAACCCTGACTCCATGACCCTGTGGCATGCATCCAAGTGCAGTGAGAGGAAGCTTCCAGTGGTCCTGAAGCTGGGCCCACAAGCCATCCCAGAAGGGCACAGGCACTAGTGCTGCAAGGCTGCACTTTGGCAGCACTGCACTCCATTCTGCCTCCTATTTGGAGTTACCTCCCCTCACTTGCCAGTGCTTGAAGTTGGCTGCACCAACTGAACCTTAATCCTGGGTTTTAGCACAACCCAAGCAGCTGGACACCTTCATACATGCACACATCTGAACCTGTCATTTCCTTACACAATTTGGTAGTTTCCCTAAACAGTTGCTGCTTCCAAAGTTCCTTAGCCCTCCTTCTCCTTGCCTTTAAGCTTCCTTTCATTTAGAATTCAGGCATTTACGTTTCTAGGATGGAAAAAGGACATTTGTGATCAGATGTTCTAGATACCCCTATACATCAGAAATCAGAGGACAGGAGTTTAAACTACCACGCTACTGCTGGTCTGTGCTGCCTCTTCCTCCTTCTCCAAAGCCCACAGCTGCAGGAGTGAAGCTGCTGCTCTCCCAGGTCCAGCACTGTCAATCCCCAAGGCAGAGCAGGGTACTCTTCTTGACACCTGCCCATTTAAAACAACTGCTGGATTTACAGTCAGAGAAAACTCCCTGTCTTTGTCCTGCCCTCAAGACCAGACTGACAAGGAAGGCTGTTGGAAGATTTTTTTTGTCTTGACTTCTGGCATGGGATTCTTTGGATATTTCATTAAACAGACATGCTCCACCTGCAGTGCCTTCAGTTTTTCCTGCTCTCTGCATGCGAAACATCACTGTTGTGGTCTCTGTCTTGTAACTACAGGACTTTAGTTTGTCATAAGGTGACAGAAAAATCCTTTATCTGACATGCTGTGGGCCAGATTTCTGAGAGACTTTGGAAAAAGATGCTCATTGGCATGGGTGACTAGACCAGGCCCATCCACTTCAGGGCCTTTTGTAGGCCAGAAAGGTGCAAAATATTGCAAGAAAATATTGGAGGAAAAAAAAATTACCACCATATCAGAACCAAATGTTACATGGTTTTCTTTAATTTTTTTTAACCTACTTTTCATATCTATCTACTGAAAGAAGAGGTTCAAAGCATAGAGAGTTGCATCAAACAAAACTCTGCTCAACAGCCTTATCTCAATCCCTCAACATGTTAATTCAAGGTTGTTACCTCTTCCATCTCCTTTCCTTGCACACGAGAAAGCAAACAAAATATACAAAGCGCACATGGAAAAGCCTCAGTGCAGTACAAACAGGACAGATTTTCTGATTCAACTTCAATCTCTTCACATTTTTGTTTTCCACAGACACTAAGAAATATGTACAACGCTTGTATCTACATAAATTGCTCATTTCTAACTGATGTAGGTTACAATAGATGACCTGCAGCAGAAAACAGAAGTTACTTAAACTCCCCCACTCTCCTTAAATGCAAAGGAAAACCTCAGCTGGCAGCCAGCATGCTGCAGTACTGACGCTATTCCCAAAACCTACAAACCAGTCTCCAGCATGTGTTGCAGCAGACACTTATCTGCACTTTAAATGTGTACATTTGAATGTTTTTGAATGCGCAGAAACCAAGCAATGTAAATAGAAAACAGTTTTAACATGACACAGAGACACGGGGTAATGCTCCCTCCACATTACACAGCTAAAGTTCCAGCCGACAGCGCCGGCTACACGACAGAAATGCTCCATCAAGCCAGTGCTGTGGCTCTGCAAAACTGTAAATGATTACAGAATAATGCCCTGCAATCAGAGAACAAAATGTGTGCTGCAGATTAATCACTTTCCAAGACGGGAAAGGAAAGATAGGCTTGAGAGATAAATCTGGCTGGGGTGTTTATGCAAGCGTATCATGCTCCTTAGTACTGAATGTCCCAGAACTTACAGAGGAAGTAAACAATGTGCTGGGGGGGTGTGCGGGGGGTGTGCGAGGGGTGTGCATGTGCCCGTGCTCACAACCCCAAATAAGACAGCCTGTGAAAAATGCTGAACTTTCAGTTATGAAGCACCGGCGTCAGGAGTCACTTTATTGCCGGCTGTGCTGCTCCTGCCTGGGAAAATCTAAAACAAGGAGCTCTTCAGATGCAGCCGATGCTTCTCTCTGGCATTTCAAACTTCCCTATAAAACTCCACAAAGATGTCCATGGACTCCTGAGCTTTCTCCCCCATGTCATCTCAGCAGCTACAGCAGATGGGCAGTGCATTTGAAGGCAGGGACTGCAAGCATTTCTGGTTGGGACTTACTTCCAGAAGCACACCGCAGCAACCTACATTTCCAGTGTCCCTCTAGCATAAAATCACACTGCTTTTAGCTGTTTAGGCAATGCCAGTTTTCATGCGCTCCCCTTTTCTACTTAAACATATTTACATTTGTAACTCCTAACTGGCTTAACACTACACAGGCATTTGGAGGAAAACTCTACCAGCACTTGACTTTGACAGTCAATTACAAACACAATAAACTGACAGCAATGGGTGCAGGAGAGGCTGGTGACATGGATCTAGATCAAGGGCTGCCCAGGTTCATTGGGAAGGCTTTCTGCAAAAGCTCACCAGGGGCCTACACCACAGCAGACTGAGTCACCAAAGTGACAAATGACAGTACAAAGAAGTTAGAAAATCTTCATGCTGAGAGTTTTAGTTTTCATCAATGGCTTTGGAAGACACAGGGGCACCATGCTGCAATCCTTCACCTGAGGATGACGGTCTTATACCAAACTTATTTCCACACAGGAGCTAATAAAAATTTCCTAAAAACTGAAGTGACAGGCAGTGCTGCGGTATGCACTGTAACAGTGCTGCATATAGGAAAAATAGTTCACAGAAACCAACTACTGATGTTCCTTCTCCCGGCAAATATCTGGCTCTCTAATAAAACAAATTAACAATACGCTGCTAATAACAAGACTGTGATATAGCTGTGAGGTTCCCCTAAAGCAAAATCCTACCAATGCTAGTAATTGATTCAGCAATCTGCACCAGTTCAATGGCACAGGCGTCTCCAATCCTTAGAAACATTACATCCACTCTAATTCTTCCCCCAAGGTCATCACAACCATCAGAAAATCCCCACACATTGTGACCCAGAGAGCTGTGTCTAAACAGCTGTTATCAATAGCCTGGGAAACTGAAGCACTGCACCTGAAAAGCATATTAGCCACCGTAAGTAAATCCCTCAGCCAAACACCCTGCCAGGGTGGCTTGGAGAGAAGTGGCAGAGAACAAACTACAGATTTCTACTGCAGGGGAAAAAGCAGGATGTGCTAGATTTGCCTTTGCACTGTTTGTTGCAATGTGTGTTTGCATACACTTTATTGCAACTGAAAGAGGACAGGACAGCCTGTTACCTAATTAAAGTTTTGAACTTCTATCATGAAGGAACAAGGGACTCATAGATGACACACTCTATGCCCAAGCTCTTTAATGGGTCAATACAAGGTTATTCACACCAATAAATAACTTGGTCTAGCTAGCACCACAATTCAGTATGAGTTTCTCAATCCAGTTCTGATAACAAAAACAGTCATCAGCTTCCCTAGATGTGAAGGCATTTTACCAGAACCATTAAAGACCAGGCATGATGTTAGCTTCAGAGCCAGAAGGTACCTGAAGCAATATCAGAAAAGGTCAGCTACATCATTATATTTTCAAGTCTAAATCCACCAAGTCAGAGGGTGCTTACTGGAGGACACAGAATATGCTATGACTATGGACTGTACACTTTCATGCCTTCTGTTTTTTCAGTGATGAACTTGAATGTCCCCTCTCTTTTCACAGATAAGGAAGGAAAAAGGAACAGCCCCTCACATGGAAATACGAGCAATTACTACTTATACCATTAAATACTTTAGGGACAGCTCAGTAGCCCTATGAATTGTAGAATCTCAGATGCTGCTTGGTGTCTAGGTCACGCCACAGAGAAGAGATCCAAGTCTCTCTGAGACAGGACCCTCCATCTCTTACACAAATGCGCAACTTCTCAGTACCCAGTATCAGCAGAAGGAACAGGATTATCCAAATGACTAAGGATTTGCACACTGACAGCACCAGGACTGCTTACCTAAGGGTGGATCAGTCAAAAATATAAACAGTGTTCTAAATTATAGGCGGTGGTGTGAGCCCCACCTACACCTTGTATTGTCCAACACTTCCTACTACAAAACCCTGTTTGTTCCTCAGCACTAATAACTTTGCAAACCTGAAATAAAACTGGGATTAGAAACAGGATAACTGATCCAAGACAGGCAAACAAGACACAGGAAATACACAATCCTGGGGCAGGTGAGAAATGTGGAATGGGGACAAAAAAAGCCCAGACAAGCTGGACAAGCAGAACAGTTACAAATACCAGAGGTGTGGAAGATCACAGGAAAAGAAGGAGGGATGCATGGAGCAAGACTGGCAATCACAGAAAAAGAGACTGGGATGAGAGAACACAGTAAGGAGCTTGGGGAGGGGAGAAGATGACACTGCACTGGGACAGTGCTCGTCAGGGAAGTGAGGAGACAAATGACACAGACAAGCACACCAGGAAGGGCGTATTTCTGTAGTCTGAGCCAAGTGCAACAACTATGGCACTTGGCCCACATAGAGCAGAGAGGATGAGCTGAAACCCTGAGTACCCCTCGAAGGATCCAGCCCAACAAGGAGAATAGGGGTGGCTAGAGCCTGTGAGCTCCCTACTAATAACAGTGTCATAGCCAGCATGAGAAGTAATTTCAAGTGTTAAGAGGCAACTTTACTTCTGACATTTTGTACTTCACAAGCACTTGACTTTTATATTGATACATTTTTTCAGCATAGATTTTTGGGTAAATAAAGAATGTTCTTATTTAGTCCTTCTTAGCCTTTAACTGAACAGTGAGAGTTAACCAGAGAGATACTCCAGTGATCTACTGTTTGTGGTCAAACCATGCAAAATCTCCCTGGCAGCTCCTAGAAAATGGGGAAAATCCATCACTGGCATTGCTCAAACCCAACCACTGCATCACGATATTTCTAGGGAGAAAGCTGCTGACCCCCACAAGTCTGCAAGCACCTGGAAGAATTTGTGGTCTAATACCTGATACAGTTTCCTGCAAAAAATAAAGCAAATACTACCTCTGTGACCATGAAAAGTTTTTTGGGTTTTTTTTTTTAAACCAAACAGAACCAAGAGCTACCAACAAAAACGTCAAACCAGAAAGCAGGCACTCTAAACTGGATAAATTTAGTAAGATGTCATGATTCAACTACAATTGAAGGAAATCTATACTTAATTTCTCAAAACAACTTCTATCATACAGTTCAAGCAGTGTTTTTCCTTCAGGCTGAGAAGACACCAAATATACACAAATATACATATTTCCCAATTTACTACTTTTTTCCTAAAATTTTTCTTTCAATTAGAGAACATTGTCATTCCACATGCTTAGTACAAGCCTGAATAGAAATGACACGTGAGAAGCTTTTGCCAGGGTTAAGTCCTGACACAGCTGTTGGAAAAACCCAAAATGAACATTTTATCCTGGCCAAATCAGTGTTCTTTTAACTATTTATACTCTGGGATCCAGCAGCTGCAAGTGACACTACAGGTCAGGTTGTCCAAAATGGATAAGGAATCTGAAGACCCTCTCAAGTTTTGGAGGCATGCTGCAACTTTAAGTAGAATACCAAACTCTGGTCAGAACTGATTTTTCAGCAAAAAATTCCATTAAAAAAAAAAAAAAAATTTTTACTGCTTTCATTTTTCAGCACCATAGTATCAACACTGGCTGCTCAGCTGATAATGCCCTCTTTATTTGAAATTATTTTTCTCTTTTCACCACCCACATTCATCTGGGACTTATTCAGTATTACTCTGCCTGACACTGCTCCAAAACAGCAAACAATTTCTTTAACAGTACAATAAGCAGAGAAGACCCGCACAGAGCTGCTTCGTTGTCTAAGAACCCCCTTCCATAGCAAAAAAAAAGGCTGAAAAACTTGTAAGGATGCTAGATACAGCTGTGCCTTTAACACTACAACCTCTCTGGTATTTTACATTTGGCATCTGGCATTTTACAAGCAGGGAAACATTTCTGCTGTGCTGTACTTTGGCCTTCTGTCATCTGAGAGAGGTGGAGATTTATGCCCTTTCTCCTTCTAAATTAGACTACTTCAGTGCCCTATTTTATATTCCTCCTGACAGGTCCCTATTTTGTATAAAACAAAAGTATTACTGTCGCTGTGTTGCGAGGCAAAAGCCCTTTCCAGCTGAAAGAGAAAACTCCTACCCCCGAGTCAAGTGGCAAGACGTAACTTTGCAGTTAAAACTGCAAGGAAAAAATAACTTTGCCCAGCAACATATTAATTTCCAGCAGGATTTGATAAAATTATAATTCACTCTCCAGAAAAAGACTAAAACATTAAACATATTATACTGAGAAAGTCAAAATAGGTCATTCAATCAGCGTTATTCCCCCTTCATTTCACACATAATACAAAGCAGTTAAGTAGTTTCTCTTGCAATTAGCATCATCTTTGTCTCCTCAGTGTCTAAAATACACTGGAGATATGAAGCTGCTCTGTACCTCAGCCCAGGCCCTGCTTCCCACCATCACCAACTCCTCAATAAATACAGAGGTGAAATCCTGTCTTCAATGATTTCAACAATGATAATTTTCTTTTGTTATTCCAATTCCCTGGTCTGTCATCTCAAACAATAGGCCTTTTCCCTCTGATTAAAAAGGAGTACAGGTGCGCTCAGGAAGAACCCCAGCCTCTCCAGCTGCTAATGCACGTCCCACTCCATCTTCCAACCAAGAAGACTTGTTACCTGGCAGAGCCCTGAAGAAAGTGGGCTAGAAACAGCCTTCATGAGGAACAGTGGGGTTTTAAGAGATCTTTCCTGGATGTGAGAAGTCTGACATATGCTTCAGATGCATTTTAATTTAGAAGAATGTTGGAAAGATTTTATTTATGTTTCTACTTAGGTAAACAGTATGCTTCCTCCACCTGCTTTGAGCTACCCCACTAGGCCCAGTAGACATCAGATGTCTATGAACATACATCAGGTTGATTTACACCCTACTGCTAGTTCACTGAATCCTTCCTCCTCCCAGTCCCGTATGCCGCTACCTTATGGACTACACACTTCCCTTCTTTTTGCTTGGAAAATGGCCTCACTGTTGATTTTCAAATCCCTTCCTAAGCACACAGCTCCCTTCCCCATAGCTTTATATAGAACAGTTCTTCACAAAAGATTTCTCTCCTACCCCAAGCATGCAAACCTTCTAGCACATTTTAATCAGAAGTATTTTTGCCATGCATGAATCAGGATGCAAGAGCACCAGGGCAAGAAATAAATCTCAACGTGCCATGGGAAGTGAAAATCACACTGTCAACATCATGATGAACATGATACTAGGTTGGAGCTTTTGGCTGCTGCACAAGCTGAGCTGGAAACCTCTGGCCCAATTCATGCAGAGCTCTGACATGACTTCCATTTGCAAATCGAAGATTTTAGATGTAGCCCACTTATCTTGGACACATACATGGCTGAGGCCATGAATTCAAAAAATACTTCAGAGTTTTTACAGCTCCTCAATGGCAGCATCATTTTCAGTGCCAAAGTGCTTGTCCTACAAAGGCACAGAAGGGTCAGCAGCTTCCCATTGTAGGTCTTGATGCATACTTAAAGAAGCACCCTTCACTCTGAAACCTGACATCTCACACAAATGGTTTTGAGTTCCCCCATACAGTGAAACTCTCAGGCACAATAGATCATATTGCACAAAAACAGGGACAGCAGCTCTACATGTCTCAGCTTACAAGCATCTCAGGACACGACCCGAACTGCCGTCACCTTCTTGTATAAATTCCTGGAAAAAAACATTCTCTGAAAATTAGTCAAGGTCCAGAGCAGTTGTGCAGAACAAACAGTAAGTTATAGGCTTTCAGGAAACCACATAAATGCTCTCTGCACAACACCAATCAGCAAAAAAGGTGATAATGTGGGAGCCTGTGAAACACTCACAATAAGACATTCTTTCTTGAGCACTGTTCTCACTTGTCAGATGCCAAATTTTATGTACTAAAGCATATCTAGAACTTAATACATGAAACTGATAAATCCTCCATGAACTATTAGCAAATATATTTACACAAGATTGGGGTTCACACAAAGTCGGAAACTTTTGATCTGGATTAAGTCTCACATTTAAAGGTATGTTTACACTGCAAATCTCATGTAAGAAAGTGGGGTTAACCTTGGTCACAATGTGTCTTTGGAGAGCTGCAATAGGTGCTTGAAGAGATAGTGTGGAGAGAAAAAAACCCAGATACCACAGGATTTAAAAGCACTGCTATGTGAGTACATATCAAGACCACATTCTAGATAAAACAAATATGGCCCCGGAATTTGGCCCATGTCCTAAAGTTATTTCTTTAGAATAATGCATTTATTCTTCCACATTGTATTTTGGAAAAAGCATAAAAACCAATGTGATACAGCATGAGAAAAGACTAAGTTATAAGGGCAAACTGTCTCCAGAGTTAGACTGTCTAGACCAGGAGAGCAGCTTGTATTAGATACTACTAGGTAATTAATACATTTTTAAACAAAGCTTTGTTTATTTAAGTATGACACTGTTACTAATACTCCCTGGTCATACTCAGTCCTGACACAGGCTCAGGCTCAGCTGCGATCAGGATTTTTGGCACTGCTGGCTTGAGTCTGTCTAGCACTAATGCAAATGTGTGCTCCTGCCTTAACATGGCCTTTAGCAGGGATAAAAGTCAGACCTGCCTCCTTTACTTCATCTACCCATGAAAGTTGCACTGTCATAAACCTACATCCATACAAACTCATTCCCACTCCAAACTGGGCAGGTGCAGCAGCCAGGACACAGAGTGAAGCCCCAGCTGACACATCCTGATGTTTTTGGGTGTTCCTCTATCTGTCCTCCCACAGCAGACCGCCGTCTGTCCTCATCAGTCTTCCGACTTATCTGTCGTCTCCCACTCCTCTAGGGCTGGGATAAGCAGATGTTACCTCCCTGTTCAAGTCCTGGCAAGCAGCCCAGACCTGCCCTTTCTGCTCGCGTGACTCAGGAGCCAGCAAACCTACTAAAAACTCTTTCCTAGGACTGAGTCCCACCCACTGATCACAATCCCGGGCGTGCCATGGCCTCCGCTGCTCCCTAGAGAGAGACAAAGACCTCGGAAGGTCAGGGATGAGGAGACAAGTTGGCCTGAAGACACTGCAAGGCTGAGGGCTGGGTTACGAGGAGCCCCCAGGCAGACCCACAGCACAACACAGAGTGCCAAGGCAGCCTGAGAGATAGGTGTCAAAGGAGAAAAATGGCTCCTTTGGCAGCACTCCTGCCTCCTGCCCTCATTCCAGAGCTCTCAGCTGGGTTTTGGCGTGGAGACGTCAGCACAGACTCACCCTTCAACTCGGCACGGGCAGTGGGTGAAGGGACGCATAAGTGGCGTGATCCAGTGACTCACCCCATGGAAATGCACCCGACCATGACCACGGGCAGCACTCAGGTGTACAGCAGCCCCAGGCTGCACAGGCACAGCCCTGAGCCCACAGCCTCCTGAGCCCCAAAACTGGAGGCGCACACTGCAAAGACCCTGACAACAAGCTGTCACCACCACACGGCACTGTCCTTGCTTCAAGTGGTCCTTCCTCTACCACCTCCTCTGACAATGGTCCATGGGCTGCCTCTACCCTTCTGTACCAGCATGCACCATCCTCACACCTCTCTTTACATGCAGCGAGTAGAAACTTCACCATCAGGGGAAAAATAATAAAGAAAAGCAAAATAATACCTTGCCAAATAAACATGTTCATGTGAGAACCCAGCATTCCATAATTCAGCTCTAAAGTACGTAGCATGTTGTGATAGAGGAACCAATACACTCAATTTGTTAGCACAAGTCTGTTATAAGAGCTAATTTTCACAAAGCATTTCTTTGCTAGTACAAATCCACAGAAGGGCACTTCTCTGTGAAATCTTAAGAAGGTATTTGAAAAAGTATTTAAATAGCCTTTATTTTTAATAGGTACCAGCACACAGATAAAGAAAATTGCCCTAGTAAGTGAAGTCCAGGTAGGACACACAGAGTTATTAACAACACATCAATGCTGCTAACTCCTAACCTGCCTGAAATTCCCTGCAAAGCAGCATCATAAGCATATCAATCCTTGAGCAAATCTGCAAGGTGGGTGGCCCAAAGAAACGAATCTGGGCAAGGAGGGGGCTTTGCTTTGCAGAGCAAGAGGGGCTCCTCCTGGACCTCACAGCCAAGCACAGCACCAGGAGAAACCACTCCTGGCAAAAAGCAATGCTCTTCTTTAACCCTGCTGGAAAGCATCTCCCTTGCTATTTCACACCAGGGATGAGGCAGAGCACTGACGCAATCACTCACTTGTTCCTAACTCCTCACACTGCGCTGGCATTACTTTTCATCAGTCCTGTAGCCTCATTGTCTCCACACTGTATCCTCAGCCAAAATGGCACAACATGCCCTGCACAGCTACAAGCCAGCCCTCCACCTCTCACAGAAGTGCATCAAGTGAAACGGATGGAGAAGGTGAAGCAGGATATAATGTCCCTGGAGTCTCCCAAGACAGGAATGAGAAACGGGGTATGGGGAATTGTGGCACGGATTTTTTTTTTTAAATATCGGTATTTGGAAATTGAACAAGTCCTCTCTGGTTCTTATTCCCCTCACAGGTTTTAGACCAATGATCTGTGACAACCCTTACCCAACACAGTGCCCAGGAGATAACTCAGGTAATGTAGTTGATGAATACAGCAAGGCTCCTGCTGTTGTTGGAGATCACGCTCCACTCCAGCGGTGGCCTGCTCTCAATGGCTTCAGGAGCCCTAAGATCCATCATCCTCACCCACACAGAGCTGAAGACGACCTCCCTGCAGGGCACCACGGTGTGCCCCAGCCACTCCTACATCCCCTCTCCAGCCTCGCACACTGAACTTTTCCTACTCTTTCACCCCAAAGGGGCTGGGGTCACATCACCACAGGACTCCAGATGCCTCTGCAGCTCCTGGCAGGCTGAGAACCACGGCTCTTTCTCTGCTGCCTCAAGCAGATGAACAAGAGCTGTATCCACTACTAGCACAAAATGCTTGGAAACATGCTAGTTTGCTTGGGAAGCTAAGCTGTCAAATAAATGCCACGTACACGTGGGTAAGGAGTTGGTGCCTATCAGTGGCACAACTGTATCCCACACACAAGGCTGAACATCAGGAAACTGATACAGCCATGAAGAGAAGCACAGGATACCCCAACCTGACTTTGTCTGAAGCAAGTTAGAACAAAACATCTCACTCTAAAGGAAAACCCCCGTCTGTAGACAAGCCACTTTTTAATAATAAGTGTTAAATGGACTATTCAAGCAGGTAATTAATGTTAATTAATATATGTCAGGGCGTAAATTGGCTAAATGCACCTCATTTTCTGAGCTTGGTGTGTGGCAATGCTCAGGAAATTGTAACAGAACGGTCTAAGTTTGTAGAAGCACAAAAAACCCAAGCAAATAAAAGGTTAAGCATAATCTGCACTTAACTCATGGTGAGCTGAGCCAGCAGTATAGAAAACTGCATGACTATGCACATTACTTGAACACTTCATTTTGCTCCTGAACCGCTGCGCTATGCACATATTGTCAGTCCCAAGAAAAGCCACATCAAAAAAACCCCTGCAGCTCCCTGAGCGCTGTGTTATCGGCCAGGCCTTTCTTGGGATCGTCACTATGTGTGGGACCTGGACGCACCTCCTGTTCCAGGACCTGGCCAAGCGTGGCCCTTTCCACAGCCGATTAGAGAATCGCAGTTTTCCACGGCAAGGGGAACAAATCAGCAGTGGGAGGATGCTCAGAGCTTGCCCTTCTCCAGACAGAGTACCTCCAAATGCGCAGGGCCTCTTGCCTTTAGAACAAAGTAATATTGACATTTTGTAATGCTGCCCTTGGGCACATTTTCTGTGACAGACATAGTAGTAAGGCTTTTTAAAAAAGAGGGAGAGAAACAAGAACATGCAGAGAATTTAGTCTAAGTAGCAACTTGCATTAGGAAACACTTTCAGTTTCTCCTTTGGCAAGCTGCCACTACACCAAGACCCACTTTAATTGCATTGCAAATAAGGAACAATCCTCACAAAAGATTTTCCATACTTCCACGCAAAATAGCTGGCTGCCAAAAATCTAGCAGGGCACCTTTAGGAGGCTGCCACCTAGAGAAATGCTCTGGCTGCTTATCCTGTTTTTCCCTTATCTCCAAGGCAATCCCTTTGGCCTCCCTTTGAAGCCAGCACACCCACCCTAATTTTCTGGGGTGGTTTCATGCTTGTTCACCCCATCCAGCCCAGGCGAGCTGGGTGAAACCCACCCAGCCGCTGCAGGAGGGTGCGGGGGGGCTGCCCCAGAGCTGCCTACCTTCTACTCAGGGCTGCTACTTTGTCCACATCAGCACAAAGAGCTTTCACAAAACCACACAGCTAACCCTAATCACTCGCCTTTCTAAATGCACCAGCACGTGCCCAGCCTCTCCTAATCTCCCAGGATTACAGCAAAGTAGTGTAGCACCACCAAAATGACCCGAATACAAAATGGCCTCGAGAGTAAGACACCACTTGCTTCACCCAGACAACACCAAGCAGAGGCAGGATGTCCCAGGGCAACAGTGCCAGGACATTTCTCCTCCCCAGACAGTGTTTGTTCATGCCAGTACAATACATCGGATATAGCTGCCACTAAAGTGATTTAATTTTTATTAGCCTTAACTGTGTACTTTCAAGTACACAGGTAGGAGTAGAAGCCCACCTCTTACTCTCAAGCTTTCCATTTTAAATATGCTCAAATTTTAAATATGTACAAATATTGACACTAATAAACCTATTATAGACAATGTCAATTGCTGCATGACTGTTTTAGGTAACCTTCTGTCTCTGAAAAATTGAGGGACATTGATTCCAGCGTTTATCATGCAGATCTACCTGGTGGCGATACTATCCAGCAATACCACATCATCACTGACTGGAAGTTTCCCACTCACATCAAAAGTTGAGTTTATCAGAGCCTGTGATTCTTTGCAGCTGAAGACATTCACCAAGGTGATGTGTTTATGTCTGCATTTAACAAGTCCTTCAGCAGAGATGCTCCTCACTGTCACATTGTGAATCAAACAGTATCAGTGATTCTGGAAGAGCTACTTACTTGGTCTCTCTCTCACTGCTCTAATAGCTGTCACCTGCCTGCAGGAGCTGGGGAAAAGTGAGATCTTTGATGTACATTACAGATATGAAATAACAATATGCACTAACATCTACATATGGTTTCTACTGTAAAGTTTAAAAAGTCATTTGTTACTGTGATACTAAAGTATACTCCTCTTTGATGCAAGACATTTGTTATCTAGTGGTTTCAACCGCTGGAACCACACATCTCTTTACACCGCTCAGCACAGAAGTCACTTACAAATGTTTCTGAGTATTTTGTTAAAGCACAACATAGTAAGTCTTTGATCAGGTAAGATGCTTAAGCAGCAAGTTTAAGCACACAAGTAATCCCAGTGAAGTCCCAAGGATCCATTCACGTGCTTAAATCCATGCTCTCTTTGGTAGGTCAAAACTTAAAATAATCAGGCTAGAGCTTGTAACTCAAACCCTTCTGTACAGATGAAAAAGGCAACACAAAAAAATGTATTTTAAAAATATAACAGAAGGCTGGAAAAAATATTCTTGCTAGCAGTTAAATGGGAAACAGAACCCTTAAAGAAATAAAAAGAAAAAAAGTTTAAAAGTCAGCAGAGGAAAAAAAGAAAGTGATGCAGACTCCAGTTTTACACTGCCACTCCTGATAAAGACACTGTGTGTCAGTCCAAGGAAGAAGAAATAAGAAGAAAGAGAGTGGTGTTACTTCCTTCTCACATCTTTGCAAGAAGATAATAAAAAGACACATCTTGTGTATCAGCATCTGGCTAACAGATTTAGACATCTGTCTACATCACTGGCAAATTTCTCAAGCCTTTTCAAGTCTCAGTAATTAGAGAGGAGACTCATGCATTTGCTACACTGAAGGGACTGCAGCCCTTTGGTACATACTGGCCAATAAAACATGGTAAAAAATGATGGGATGTCCACGCACAAAGTTTACAAAAACCTTCACTTCAAAGTAAATACCCCAGCAGCTAGTGTTTATCTTTTATGGGGAAGATGAATACAACAGATGTAAAACAGATTAGGCTTCTGATATGAAAATCAAATCAAAGCAAATCAGCTACATTTAAATTTGGGAATTGCTGGTATGTCTGTACAAAGGACAAGATTCACAGTCTTGCTATACTGCTTAACAAAGAGGAAAATAGTCCCCCTAGTGTACTCTCCATGTAGAAAGGACTGTTTCACAAGGTAGTGCTGCAAGAAATTACAAAATAACATTGTGGGAAGAGGTCTGGAATTACTTAAGCTGTAGTGAAACTGGGCACCTCTACTACGTACAGGAACAAAATGCTTTTCCAGTCCCCATTTCAAGATTATTGAGGGAAGTGATGCTTCACCCTAAATACTTGCGAGGTAAAACTAGTTTTTTTAAGTCAGCACACTAGTTTTGTGACTGCAGGACTTCGATTGGGTAGCAGATACCTCAACGAGGAAAGATCTAGTCACCGAGGAGCCCTGCAGCAGTACCTGGAACAGTCACCCGGCACAGTGCATCTCACAAGGGTGAAACCAGCTCACCTGGGATCTCCTTCCCCCTCCAGTGACAACAAACATAAATACCAACCTTCCTTAAATAATCAAGACAGACACAGATACTGGAACATGCATGGAAACCCTCTCCAGTGGGGTTTGGAAGCGCACAGGACTGCACCAACCAGGACTGTCCCTGGCACACAGGAGTGCCCAGAGCGTGGCACCCCTGCAGCACTGCACCGTACACTACTGCCCTAGTTAGCTTCAGGCACTATTAGGTTAGTCAACGTCCCACCAGGGCCAGGGGGAGGGGAAAGAAAAGGAGATTGTTGGGGGGGTGTATTGGGCAAACCTTATCCGAATTGCCGGAAACATAATGCCTTCCTAACCACATCTGAAATATTCACTTCTGCTTTAATGCCCTAGGCAGGGGGGAAAAAAAAAAATAAGTGATAGTTGTAACTTTAATTTATAGCTCTTAAAATAATTGTTCGAGGAGAATAATCCCGGCTATGTTTACGGATTATGGTATTCGGCACATCTCACTGGAAACAGTATTAATATTTCACATATAATAATACATAAGGTAATAAAACCAAGTTCTCTTCTTCTCTTTGTTTAAAATAACAATTTTCCCACTTAGTGGAAGAACAGAATATTGTTAAATGGACTTGCTGCCTTCAATGATAAATTTAGCTGTGTAAAAATATTCGAAACTACGAAAGAAGTCTTCTAACACAGAATTATCTTCTGTTCATTTAAAGTCTTGGTGTAACTAGCAAGCTGAAGAAGTCTAATGTGAAAAGCTGACATTAGCTCCTGAAGAGTTGTATTCATTACCTGTGAAGGAAACAAAGATGATAATAACATATAATGTGTTTTAACATCAGGAGACTAAGATGGAGTCCCCATATAAGAGTGTTGCCTCTGCACAAACTAAGCTACTCTCCAGCCAAGAAATTGAAGTTGCCCTCTTCTGAATGCATACACACTTGAAAAAGAAATCCTAGCCTTGCTAAGGAATTACATTTTCCAGTTTTAGATGCCTGGCCTACCCTTTGCCCCTTCCAGTATGCCCCTACCACCCACGCACAACTGCACCCACCGCTAACGCGACCGAATGCCTTACCCCAACTTCAGAGACAGCTCACAATCATTAGAGGCAGAATATGCTTCTACCAGTGTGCCTGCATCTCGTGAGAAAGGTCATCCTAAAGGCTTGTGAGAAACTTCTGAACTAAATTATAACAGAAGAATCTCAAGGGATCCAAGCTTTTAACATTTTAATTAGCTCCAAGTACCAGGTAATGCTGCTCAGCAAACGAATCAATATCAAATTAACAGTATAAATTGTCAGAAAAATTGTGACAGTATTAAGGATACTAATCAATGTAAGCACTTCATGTTATGGCCCAGATTCTGCTTCTGCTAGAATGAAAAGTTTTGCCACCAAATTCAGCCACAACAGTGTCAGCCCATTGCTAGGTAAGTCTTCGTTTGAATCAGATATTCAGAATTTACTGAAAATTCAAAGGACCAGATAAAAATTCTGGATATGTCATAGCAGCTGACATCTAAAGCCACTGCTTCTGTGAAACGAAACAACTTACGAAGGCACAGGCTGTCATTGGAAGATGTAACCCTTTATCACACTCTGCGTCACACTTGTAAAGTCAGATCAAAATTCAACACCTAATACAGACACAAAAGCTGTAAAAGGGATGTGTGGTTTTAAAAGCCTTGTCTTCAACTAGCTGTGCCAGCGGTAAACTTTGTGTTTCTATTTTCCTCAGCCTGAGACAAGTCTGTCAGCTAAATACTTCCTCTACTGTGCTTCATTTGGAAGGTAAAAATCATACCGCCGCTCTTCAATTCCTAGCAGCAAGTCCTACTCAGGCACCAAAATGCAAGACAGAGCTGCTACTACAAAAACTGCCAGAAATGTTTCATCTGTTCAGTATTTCTGACCAACTTGTATACTGAAAGTTATCACAGCTGATCCAAACCTAGAGAGATTCAAAGAGAAAATTTAATTTCTCTGTAAAAGCGTTGAACTTGCTGGCAAATTCACCTTCAGCCATCCATTCAAAAACTCCGTGTCAGATGCCGCTAGTATCAGCCCTCAGCAGCAACTGAACCTTGCCGGGATTTCCTTCTGCAAACAGTATCGGCATCAAGCAGCACCTGCATTTCTGTACAGCTGCAAGTACGTGACATTTCGGCGCCCAACAGACACTGACAGATGAACAGGAAAATGGGAAGAAAAAAAAGCAGTACTGGAAATCACTTCAAATGTGTTTTACCTGCAGTTCTGACTTCTTGTAGGCCTTATAAGATTCTTTCTTCAGGGTAAAACCCTGCCTGCCTGCAACGTGCTTTTGCACGCGCTGAGTAAACAAGCCACAAAATCAGACTTTTTTTCCCCCTCATTTATTAAAACGGTAGTACTCTTAGCTGTTTGCTGTCGCAGTGCTGGACAGAAAACGCTGGGCTATCAGCAGACGGTGCTCGCATACACTGGCACCGCAGGAATCACAAACCAAGCATTCCCGTGGCTGAACAGCCAATGACTCCATGCTTTGATTAACTTTATGAAGAAATGTCAAAACTGGAATTTCCCTCTACTGCCTTTGAGGAGCACATGGGCAAAAGACTGGGGTTTTCTTGACAAAAATAATAAAGCCGTGCTGTATTTGAGCTTTGAGACTCAGACTGACCATGCATAAAAGCAATTTTGCTCATTTCCATCATGAGTTACCTATGGTGTTACCATAACTTTAAAAATTAAAAGGCACAACAAAACACACACCTTATAAATATTTTTCTTTCTCTCCCTCTCTCTTATCCTGCTTATGTGCTTGTGCATCACAAAAGCCAGCTCCGCTCCAGCGTGTACTCTGTCCCCAGAGTCAATAGCCCTCACCGCTTGTACACAGCAACAGGAAAGAGACAAAACTTTCCTTAATGCCTCCCTTAAAAAAAGCAAAGCCGACAGGGCGACCCCCATCAGCACGACCAGCACCAGCGCCCGGAGGGCTGCTGTCAGGGCCAGCCGCCAGCACCTCGGTCCGCGACCGCATCCACCACGGGCAGCCCGCCCGTCGGAGCGGCGCGGCGGGAGCGCCGCGGCCCCGGGATCCCGCCTCACCTTCCACCCGGCCGAGCTGTTGCTGTCGCCCTTGTCCTTGAAGTAGGGCACGCAGCGGACCATCCAGTCGTAGATCTGGGAGAGAGTGAGGCGCTTCTCCGGGGAGCTCTCGATGGCGCGGGTGATGAGGTCGGCGTAGGAGAGGTTGCCCCACGCGTTGCGCCGCGACGAGCACTTCCTCGGCGCCGCCGCCG
>VYXD01008721.1:0-32611 GCA_013397195.1 Hylia prasina
GCCCGCGAAAGCCGCCGCTCAGAGGATGCCGCAGCCGCCCGCCGCTCTCTTTGGGGCGCCGCCTCAGGTTCCAAGAGGGTGCCAGGGCGGGGACTCCATGCTGGACAGCCCGGAGATGATCGCCATGCAGCAGCTGTCCTCCCGCGTGTGCCCGCCGGGTGTGCCTTACCACCCCCGCCAGCCGCCCCCGCCGCACCTCCCCGGGCCCTTTCCCCAGCTGGCACACGCCGCCTCTGCCGGCGGGCAGCCCCCGAAAGCCATGGGGAACGGGAGCTCACAGGATCCCACCGGCCAGACCATGGACATGGACAGCAACCAAGGTAACGCCCTGAGTGCCCGCTGGTGGCACTTGACCCTCCCTGCCTGCATCTGTCGCCTCCACCGCTCAGAAAATAGTTCAGATCTTGATTAAATATTACGAGGGGAACAGAGTTTTTACACGCGGTTGTATTTTTTTAAATCTGAATTGGAATATATTTTCTAATCAGGGTGTTGCTTAGGCTTTTGTAGGACTGTTTTGTTTCACTGTAGCCTGCCAGAAGTCTCCTCTGTCCCAGCTTTACCTGCAAGTTATCAGTTTGCCACAGGGTGCAAATGCAAAGCACAGGCTGTGATGCTTCTAAAGCTCGCCTGGAATTAATATAAAAATTGGATCTGCAGAGAGTTAGGTTATGTGAATAAATGCCTTAAATACACTCCTTTGAGTGTGTGTCAGTATGGCTTCTGCTCTGAAATGCACATCTGCCTTACGAGCTCTCAACATCTTAAAGTCTTCACACACCAAGGCTGCCCAAAAGCCCCTGAGCATCTGTATCAGTTCAGGTGGGATGGCAGCATGTCACGCATGCCATGCCCTCACCAGTTTCTTCCTGGTTGAATTTCATTTGTTCTATCTGGTAAACTAAGATAATTAAAAAAAAGCCTTAAAAATAAAACCTAATGTAGAGATCAAAAAAATTCAGAGATCAAAAAAAATTTTTTTCATTAATTCTAGCTGGTAAACTAGAGATCAAAACCCTTGTATCTTTTATCAATCCCTTGTGTGCCTTGCACTAAAAGGAAACTCTTTCCTTGTGTGGCATTGCTTAAAGGTTATCATCATAATTTAGCCTGCTGGATATAGAACAGAGACAGGGAGAACGTTGAGTGATTGCAGGACAGAGCAGTCGCATCTCCAAACCACAGTTGGTTAAAATATGGCTGTGATCAGCTCTGAAGCATCTCAGGGTGTGGTGGTGCTTCTGCCCAAGCTGGATGCAAACGGGGTTTGTGGAGAGTGGGCTTAAATTTGATGTTAAGAAGAAATTCTTTTCTGTGAGGGTGGTGAGGCACTGACACAGATTGCTCAGAGAGGCTGTGGATGCCCCATCCCTGGAAGTGTTCAAGAGCAGGATGGAGGGAACCTTGAACTATCTGACCTAGTGGAAGGTGTTTCTCTCCATGGCAGGGGGGTTGGAACTACGTGATCTTTAAGGTCCCTTCCAACCCAAACTATTCTATAATTCCATGACCAGAAGGGATAAGACAGCCTGAAATCAAGCCAAAACCAACACCTGATGTCACTGCCATGTGGACCCCTACTCTGCCTCTCCTTTAGGCACCCTCTGCACACCTCTGTGTCAGACCAGACGTGTGCCACGTTGCTCCAGAGGGGCAGTGACTTGCAAACCGCAGCGCCCACCTGTGCCATCTTTCAGAGGGAGATGCAACCTCACGAGCAGTTTTTAAAACTGCACTTTCAGAAGAAGCAGCTATTGAAGATCACCCAAATCCGCAAAAGTTAGACACGTGTTTGACTTCCTTCCCTTTCTTTCAGTGGACACGCCGGCAGGCATGGACGAGAAGGCTCAGTGCATCAGCATTCCCGACGGGGCCTACGCCAAACTCCTACCTCATCCCAAGCCCCCGCTGCCCATGGAGTGCGCGAGGCGCGCCCTGCCCCCGGACGGGGACGGGGACGGTCCTGGCATGAAGGGCGACCTGAAGGCAGGGCAGGGCAAAGGCGCGTGGTCGGCAGAGAGCGGCTACGCCGGCGACCCGGGCTGCGTGAGGGACCTGGTGCCCGCCTCCGACAGGGGGGCTCCCCTGCCTCAGAACGGGGCGGCGGGCGAGGGGCCGGCAGCCGGCCCCGAGGGGAAGGGGCTGGCTGCCAACCTGCTGGAGAAGCCCCTCTGCAGTGGGGGAAAGGCCCTGCCCGAAGCAGCCGTGCCTTGCATGGGGCAGGGCACCGGCCTCCCTGGCGTGGACGCCGCCTCCATGGGGGCCACCCCCAACCAGTTTCACCCTCTCTACGTGTCCGGCCTGGAATACCCGAATTCAGCCGGGCGGTACCACATCAACCCAGGTCTGCAGGGGTTCAGCCCCGTGATGGGGGGGAAGCCGCCTCCTCCTGCCTCCCATCCCCAGCATTTTCCCCCTCGGGCTTTCCAGCCGAGCGGCGCCCACCCCGGCGTGTTCCCGCGGTATCGGCCTCCCCAGGGAATGCCGTATCCTTACCAGCCGCAGCCCCAGCCCTCCTACCACCACTACCAGCGACCGCCCTACTACGGCTGCCCACAGGGCTACTCGGACTGGCAGAGACCTCTCCACACCCAGGCCAGCCCCAGCGGGCCCCCCGGCGCCCCCCCGCCCCTGGCCAGGCCTCCTTTCCCGGAGCGGGGCAGCGCCGGCCTGCAGGGCTGCGAGGCGCTCGGCGCCGCCCTGGCCTCTCCCAACCGCATGGACGTAGCAAGTGCCAAAGAGGTTTCCCCAAGCGACGGGCAGGAGCTGGGGCCTGAAGATGAGAAGTCCGAGGAGTCCCAGGAAAGACCGGAGAGTCCCAAAGAGTTTCTTGATTTGGACAACCACAACGCAGCCACAAAGAGGCAGAGCTCGGTGGCGGCGGGGGAGTTCCTCTACGGAGCCCCCCCGCCGCACCTGGGTGCGGGGATGGGATTCGGCCCGTCGGCTTTCCCTCCCCACGGGGTGATGTTACAGACTGGCTCTCCTTATGGATCCCGGCATCCTGCCAGCCACTTCCAGCCCAGGACGTACGGATCGCCCATGAATGCTCACCTGTCTCATCATGCAGCCTCCAGCCAGGCCAATGGCCTCTCTCAGGAGGGCCCCCTGTACCGCTGCCGAGAGGAGAACATGGGTCACTTTCAGGCCTTGCTGATGGAGCAGAGAGGCAGTGGAGGTGGCATGGGGGGGCCACCCCAGGACTTGTATAGACCCTCGGGGTAAGATCGTGTTTTCTGCAAGAAGGCAAGGTGGGAGGGGGGTGACGCCTGGGTGACCATCAGTGTTGGATACACCTTGGAGGGAAATGGCTTCAAGTCACAGGAGATGGCAAGTCGAGTTGAAAGGCTAAGAGGTGGCTCTTGGACTCTTGGAGTAAGAGTGCTAACATGGAGAGAGAGTCTCATTGCATTTCCTTAAAACAAGGAGCACTCGCTGTCATGGAGAACCTGTTAGCCTGCCCCACCCATCCCCACACCAGTGCTGAGTTTCCCATGACAGTGTCTGGTTAATGTGTTATCCAGGACTGGGCATCTCTTAATCACTTACTCTTGCCATCTTCTTTGGAAATGTTTTATTTAATCTTGCTTGTAGTGGGGCAGAGTCACTGACTAAAGTGGAACTTTGCCTCTTGTTATGAACATCCTTAATGTTGCCCTCTTTTTCCCTCCTCTTGCTTTGCCCCTTCTCTCTTTCATCACAGAAAGCTACTTCTCACTGAGACTGCATATCACATTTTTATTCCCAAGTGGAAAATACTGCTACTGCAACAATTCCCTGTTCAGTTTTTATGAATGTGCCTCAGCTATTACTGTTTTGTCGTCATCACAGCGTCAAGTCCTTCCTTCTTGCAGTACTCAGAGAGCTTGGCTTAAAGCTGAGCAGTTGGGGGAATGGCATGGGTTGAGGGCTGTGTTTTGGGGGGAAGCCAGACAGAATATACAAGAGAAATGCTTGTATGCTAATGTTGTATGTATGCCTTCAGTGAAGTAGTTTTAACCAAGAGTGGGGATTTGCTCCTGACATTCATGTGCTAAAACTCTCTCCATTCAACCTGACTCCAGAATGCAAATGCATCAGGCTCATTTCCCGAAGATGCCTACAGCAACCATGTCCCGGGAAGATCTGACATCACAAAAACCCTCAGCGTTGCCTCTGGATCAAGTAAGGGCTGCTAGAGAGTGCAGAGCTGAAATGCAAGTGTTTCTCCTCCCAGTGGTTAAAGGATTGGGGTGTTTGATGAGGGTGGGAAGAGCTGGAGGGAGCTGTGAACTTGGGCAGATCCATAGTGGTTAGCTTTGAAACGCTTGCACGCAATGCCGAGATTATTCCTCTCTAAAGCCTCCAACTCTTGTCCTTCCTCTTCCAGAGCTAGTCCAAGAAAGGACAGACTTCACGAAGACGAAAGCCACGCGTGATTCGGACGACGTTGAGGAGGGGCAGGCCTTGCTCCCACCCTCCCCTCGCCCGAGCAGCACGGAGCTTCCCGCGCCTGCGGGACGCGGGGCCGTGCCGGATTTTGCGTCGGAAGCCCTCGGCGGCGCTGGGCCCCGGCCAGCCCAGCAGCTGGCTCACCATCACCCCAAACTTGGGGCTTTCCGTGACCGGAGACTGCGTCTCGTTCAGGGTTTGAGGGATTTTTCGGGTGGGGAGGGCNTACTTGTAGTATTAACGTGTGTGTTTTGGAGCTGGATCCAGTTTACAGAATTTAACCTGTTGCCTTTCTAAATAAATTTCTGTTGTTGGTGAATGTATTGTACATAATGGGGGAGGGGGTGGGCCCAGCTTGTAGTGGGCTTAGCACTGGAGGAATTGTTAACTGTTTACAATCATATCACACTGAAATGTTTCAGGATAGAGGGTGAGGGTTTGGGGGGACTGGGGAGAGGTGAGGAAATGTGAGATGGATGACTCGCTGTCCTCCTTCCTGTCCTCTGCAACCAAGACAGGGCCCGACGGTTGGTTGACTTAATAACGGGAATTGCTCAGGAGCATAACGTGTCCTCCTCTTTCTCTTGCCTTCTTCCTACTTCCCCTCTCACCCCCACCTCCACCCCTCTGGATCCAGGGCCTGAGTGCACTTCCAGCTCCTGTCATCATGGGGGAACAAGGAAACCAGGACCAGGAATTGAAACCAGGGCAGGACACCCATGGCATTGTCCCTTCTGCTAGCATAGTACCCTTCTCCCTGCCTTTCTGATAGAAGAGATGTGTGCTCTAGAAAACAGAAAATGGCACAACTGGTCGTCTTAAAGCTTATTTTGGTGAAACCAGTGCAGCTGCAGGTGGAGCAGCACCTATCCTGTAGAAGAAATTCTGTGCAAATCTGTACTGCCCTGCTGCCCGAGAAGAGGAGCCAAGTCCCCACCTCTTTCTCTGACCCTGGGCTATATTCGCTTCTTAGCAGCAGTGAAGCAGAAAGTGCCACAGGCTTCCTGACCACTCTTGCTGAGGAGGAAGAGCAAGAGGCTGCCTTGGGGGGATGGTAGGATTACTGCAGTGTGAGGCATTTGTTGGATTTGGCATTTGCAAGTTGCAGGTGAATTGGAAAGCACTCAAGCGTTCGTTCAGAGTTAGATGTCAATTGGCTCAGAAGCTGAGGGACAGGAGGGGCTGCATGCTCCAGTTGAGTTGGTTTAACTTCATTGTCAAGCAGCAGGTCCTACAGGGCCAGTGGCAGCTTCCCTGAGTGCAGTGTGTGGTGGGGTTTTTTTTTGTGCCAGTGCTTGGACAGCCACTGCTGTCCAAGAGAGTTTTGGAGGAAGTTCAGCTGCATCTTAAAGCTAACAAGCAGTTGATTATCCTTGGGGAAGCTGGAGTAAAACAGGGGAGTTGTTAAGTTGCAAGGCTGGGCAGCAAGAGCTGCTGGGAGTGTAGCTCTTGTGAGCAGTGCTGGTTGCACTGGGAGAGGACATGGTTAAAAAGAAGATCTCCCAAGGAGTTGGACAGAGCATGGCAGCAGGAGAGGGACAGAGCAGCATGCCCTTTAGTCTGTGCTGCCAGCTAGAGGAGGGATATTGTCTCCAGTTTCTGGAGGATTTTTGTCTGCTTCCTTGTCTTGGATGGTGCCATCACCCATATCTTCAGCTGGATGGCACCAGGGTGCATGACTGTGCTGCCTTTGTCCTGCTCTGTAGATCTACCACAAGCTGGCAGAGCTGTTCAGGTAAATGGCAGGTAGCATCTGACTGAGCCATTGCTCCTTCTGTCCTAAGCTTTTAGAAGAACAAAAAGCTTTTGGTGTGGTGGGGTTTTTTTTTCATTTTTATTCATCTCTCAAGGAGCAGTTGTGAGTGGTGGATTGATCTGAACTGGAAGGGATGATCCTGAAGGTTAACCTTTGACAGAGAAATGGATAACTGCTTTCCCCAGCCAAGAACATTACGTTCTGTCTCTTCCAAATTTGTCCCAAATCTGGCTCATCAGCTGCTGGTGGTGGTTTTCAGAGGTGCCCCAGCTGCTCCACAAGGTAGGCCTAGATCCTTCACTGAACAGAGCCACAGAAGCAGTAGTAGATATTAATGAAAAATTGTGCAAGTATAACTCCTCTTTAAGACAACAAACCTGGGACAAACACAGCTGCTTCTCCTTGTAAAGCAGTCTTTAGTTCACTGTAGATGTAAAAATGATTGGGAATAACAGGTTTAAAAACAGAGGAGCTGGAAAACATAACTTGTAGCAAAGCACTGAAAACTCTGGAAATCTGAATGTAGAGTCTGCAAAGAAGCCCTGCCATACTTCAGCCTGTCTTCTGTATCACAGACAGCTGAATATTTGAAGTGCCTTTCATTCAGCCCATTGTGAACGTTGCAGAACAGGAGGGTTTTATATAAAAACTCTCCAAGCAAGCTGAAGCACATTTCAGCTGGAACTGGCACTGAAAACATGGTTCTAGTGGTCATGGCCTCTGGGTGAGCACCAAGCCTCAACCAAAACAGGAGACAACTAAGGAGGGCAAGAATTGCTTGTGGTCTGCCTGGAGAGGGTAGTGGAGTGTTAGACAATGATAGATAACCCTCACCTGACATGAGGCAAAGCCAGGAGAAGGATTTGACTTGCAGGTGGCAGATAAAATCACGCAGTGCAGTTGACTCCTCCTGGGAGGGTTTCTAGGTAAATGTAGTCAGTGATTTTTATTAAAGTGGCTAATAAGCTGCTGTTGTGAGGACAGATGGTTTCTGTTAGAAAAGTACTCATAAAGAATACAGGGGACTGTGGCTGGGCTTTCCTGAGGACAGGACACACTGAGGTGGAGAGATGCTGGTGGAGTCTTAGATCAGAGTTTCCAGACTTTCAAATGCTTTGTTCATAAGGTTGGGGTTTTTTCTTTCCCTCTTGCAATATCTAGGGATCCCCTCAAAATCAGAGCTTAATCCTGCTAGGTACAATCTGAGCAAATCACTGAAAACTGACTCCCCTCAGAGGGCACTGCCCTGGGAGAGAATTGCTGGGCTGGAATACCCGTGCCATGTAAGGAGGAGCAGCTAATGTGAATTTTATGATTTCCAAACCATGCTGCTTGGTAGATATTGTTGAAGACAGGTTTGAGGGATTTATAAGAGTAGCATCACAGCTTTTTATGTACAGAGTGGTGTTCTGTGCCACGGGTTGGCTTGCAGTGCAGGACAAGTGTAGCTGCATTTTCAAATAACATGGCTTTTGAGTGCCATTCTTGGTGCCACTACCTTAAATTTTTAACACAATACAGAGAAACTCGAGTGCATCCCCCAGCATTGCTGTAGTACAAGAAATTAATTAAAAGGTGGTTCTTTTTCAAAAAGCACCCTGAACTAGTGACTTTGCAAAATTTCCTCTAGCTATTACTTTTCTCATATGGAGGATATTTTTGCTATAATTATGGATTTCATGTTAAATGAGATTATATAATACATAGAACAATTATGAAGTTGACCATGCTCAAGCATGACAGAAATTTCTGATATTCTCAGAAGAGCTTTGTGTGCTACTCTGCCTTTTTAGCCTCTTGCTCTCCCCACCACTTCTCCTTTCTAAGTATGGTGTGTGGTATTCCCAAGCTCCTGGGATGTCAAGTTGCCTGTGCAAAGGCCATTGTATAAAAATCCCCCTGAGACTCTGAGTCTTTGGGCATCTTTTGTGATACAGGCTCTGGCAATTCAACTGGAAAGGGCAGTCACTGTGACTTTTAGCTGTGTTTAGAAGAAGTTTGCTGTCTATAAATTCCATGGTGTGACCCACCAAACCACTCAGCAGCAATCCAAGGCACCAGCCTGCAGTGAGGAGGACAAAAGAGGAAAGTGAATTTGAAGCTTCAAGGCCCAACTGGTTAGCTTTGTGACTTTGAAGTAGACAGAGACACTTTTCTTGGGAGCTTCTGGTTCTTTCTTCTCTGCCAAATGCCTTTCCCATGCAGACTTTCCGAAGCAAATCAGCTGTGTATATTTTTGTAAGTGTGGTTTCTCAGGGTCTTGGAGAGCTATCAGCTTTATGATGTCTTATCTGAAAGCAAGTCACAGAGGCTGTCTTTCATTCTGCTGACTGAGGCAGCTCCCCTGCAGGTTCTCACCCCAACACTTCTCCATGTAAAACGAAAGTATAATTAGAAAACAACCCTTCTTTATTTTCTCCACTGATCCCTGTCAGGCTTTTGTTCATTTCTCTGTTCAGCAGGGGTGGTTTCTTTGTTCTTGATGGCTTCGTTCTGCTTTCCTTTTCTGAGAAGGCTGTGTTGCTGTATGCTCTGTGGAATTTCAGAGAAGGTGCTGAAATGAGTGACAGGGAAGTGTCATCCCAAAGGGTGGCTTGGAGAAGACCAGCAGTGGAATCTGTGATGGTGTAGGTGGTCCTGATTCCCCTTGCTGCAGAGCAGCCATGCAACTGGGTCTGCACTTAATCAGAGCAACCCCTTAAAAAGTTTTTATCGTGGTGCATCAGTGGCGGAATGGAGGAGTTTGCAGCTCTTGGGTAATTTCACTTTAAGGTGGGTGCTGGTGGTCGCAGAGCAGTTGTGTGAGTGCCAGGCCCTTCCTGCAAGGCCAGGGTTGAGCTAACAGGCTGTGCAAGGGGGCCTGCAGCCCCTGGGAGCTTTAAGAGCCTGTGCTTACTGTAAAGGTGAAAACATCTCCAAGGTTGCCCCCGCAGCCTCTCCCCATCTGTACCTGGTTAACAGGATGGGGGGAGCACTCTGCCAAGGAGAACTCTCTTAACCAGCACATGATGAACTCTGTGTTCTGGTTTCCACTCTGCCCACCTCCCACTCTGAACAAGAGCTGGGCAGGGACCCATTTCCAGCTGTATCCCAACAGCTGGAGCTCCTGGGGACAACCAGGGCAAGGCTCAGTCCACCCCTAGGCAGGGAAATTCAGGACAGGGTTTAATGGATTTGAAACTAGATAGTAACATCCAAGGGTACCTTTGAAGAGAGCTGTGTTGTGCCCTTCCCTTTTTGGTCACTGTCTTGCCTTGGCTCACGTGCAGGATTTGAGAGACCATGGAGCATTCTGTAGATCTAACACTGCTGGTCTTGCATTGACTGAGGACTTTTTTCCTTCATTCGCAGCCATGGCCTAGATTTCTTTTGGCAAAGGTCTTCATCTTTTTGAAATGTGGATATCCAAGTGAACAGTGCATCCAGGAGAGAGCAAGAGCTACATCCACCAGGGAAAGAGGGGACAAAGGATTAATTAAGACTGAGGCTTAATTGGGATTTTCACCAACTCTAGCAAGTCCCTCTGTCCTTTACCCCTTTTATTTGAAAACACTTGGCTTACTTAGCAGAAGGGCAGTAAGTAGAATATCTTCTAAACAAAACAGAACTGACTCTGTGTGAGCACAATTCTCTTGTTGTGAACAAAGTTCGACCAGAGGGCCATTGGGGGCTCCTTTGGGCATCAAAGGAGTAGGAGGCCCTTGGACATCAAATGAGTAGGAGGCCCACAAACACCTGGTGCACTCAAGCACTGGAGCACAGCAGAGGAGCAATCTCCCTTGCTGAAGCCAGCCAGGCAGCTACAGGAGCTCAGGCCTCAGCTCTCAGTCTGGAAAGTCCTCTGATCCCCTTTTGTATCACATGCCAACACTTCCCCTCTCCTTGCTTCCCAGCTTTCAAGCCTCTTTCCCTCTGCTGCCTTGGCTGCAGCTGGTGGCTGTCAAGTGCAGAGATGAAAGCTCACTGCCCACACCAGCACAAGGGCAGAGGGCTGGCCTTGCCAGCTGCCTCCTCTGCACACACATGGACAGCAGGTGGGGAGGGCACATTTACTCTCCTCATGGAATTGGGGTGTCCCCAGTGGCTCAGGAGTGTTCTCTGGTGTGCCCCTGGGGTTTGCCACGTGGGCACAGCAGTGTCTGTCCCTCTGCCAGTACAAGCATTTGGCCCTGGTGCCAGCGCAGGGCTCCCACACGTGATCCTGGCATGTCTACCTCCAGGAGGGCTTAGGTTAAAAATGCCTCTGCAAATACTGTGCACAACTGTGAAAACTCTGGTCTCTCCTCCTTGATGCATCAATGGGTGCTGCTGCCTGATCTTTTTCTGAGCAATAATAACGTGCAGCAGTGCAACTTTGACCTTCCTGTACTGTTTCAGGGCTAAGATGGCTATGGAACACCCTTGGGGGGGTCTTCACAGTCTCAGTGGGAAGCAAGGTGCTCTCTGTGGCCCTGCATTTTATCATGCCACGTTCCTGCTCTCCCAGAGACTGGTGGGTTGATTTAGGTAGCCATGAGAGAGCTGATTGCTGCTTCTGTGTTTGGGAAGGCAGAGAGGGAAGGGAGCAGTTGGGTAAAGCTGAACCTCATCCATCCATCCACCCATCCACAGAGCAGAGCACATGGAAGAGGGGTGGGTGGACCACTGATTGAATGCCTCGGGGGAGGAGAGTGACCCACTGCTGCTTCACCTGGCATTGCTGGGGAGGGAGAGGGGGAGCCTATGCCACTATGTCCATTCATTTTTCTGGAGTTGGGTGACACTGGGGTTGTTTTTGTATTATTGTAAGTTTGTAAAGAATGTAATCTGTCTGTCGGGGGCACAAGGAGAAAACGGGGGCCTTTCTCTTTTTGGGTGAGGCTGTTCTTATGTTGCTGTGCTTTTTGTTGTTGGGCAGGGAGGGGTCTAGTGGCCACGGGGGCAAAAGCCTGGCCCTTGTCAACGGCTTGCAGCTGTCCCAGAGTGACAGGAGGGTGAGCTGAGGCTGCAGCAGAGACCTCCCACACCAAGCTGTGAAAATGCCTCTGCTTGTGCCCCTCAGTGGGGGAGATCTGACCTCTGCAGTGGGGCTCTGCACTGGCGTGTTTTGCTGGGTGCTGGGATGTAACGCTGGAGGACTGGGCTTGCTTGTCCTCAGCTCAGTTGGAAACTGGGCTGGACAGCTGCCCTTGCTGTTTAGGAAAGGTTGGACTGGGTGGGTTCAGTTTATCAGCTCGAGAAGGAGTTCATGCTGGAGCTGCCTGTCCCAGCACTTGTCCCCAGCAGGGGCTGCACCTCTCCATCACCTCTCCAGGAGCCCTCGCCTCCCTCCCCAGCCTGTAGAGCACAGTGTCAGGGATCCTCTTCTCTCTCCTGCTGCTGCAAAGTTGTGTGAACTTTCCTGGTCAATACTGGAAAGGGGAATGCTATTTATTTTTATATTGTGTATATTTTGTCTTGGTCTGCTGATTACCTTTGTTCCCCAAGAGCGACAGTTACCTCAATAGTTAGTTTAATACTGTGTGTTGGGTAATTTTTTTAAAAAACTTTTTTAAAATCTTGATCCTTGGAGGTCTGTAGATTTTATTTCCATATGAATTGGTTATTTTGTATAAAGTACATTCTTAAAATAGCAAACACCCTTGCTGTATGTGTGTTTTCTTGTCTCCTGGATGGTCTCCCTCTTCCTTTGCAAGGGGAAGCGGATGGGGGTGGGAGGATAACACAGAGGGCTTTTTTTTCAGAGAGACAAAGCCCTGGGCTGCAGTCAGACAGGGCTGTACCACCTGTAATCCATTTACAGGAGAGCACCTGGAAAGCTCATCGGGATCATTTCCCCTTCAGAAGCACGGCTGTGGAAATGAGAGGGTGTCACTGCGTTCCCCCCAAAGTCCCTGCTGGGCTGTGGGCTTTCCTGCAGCCCAGGTGTGCTGGGAAGCCTGCCTCTCTCCCAAAACACAGCATGCTTTTGGGGCACAGCCAGTCTGTGCCCCCACACCCACGTGAAACCTGTCTGCTTGAAAAGTGGTGACTGCCCTGAATGGAGCCCGTGGAGCGATGCTGCTGCTGAGGAGCTGCTGTAGCCTCTGTGACTCCCCTTTGTGCTGGTTTAATGATGGCCCTCAGGGGCTGTTAGAGGAATGGAAAGCCCCTTGAGCCCATGTGTGGTGGTCCAAATGAATATTGGGCCCAAAAGGGCACTTGCTGTTTTGCTGTTTATTCAATCTCCCCTGTGGGATGGGGCAGGGGTTGCAGCCCTCCCAACAGGGAGGTGTTTAAACACAACTTAGCTCTTTCTCACCCGGGGTTTCAGCATCACAGTCGGGAACTGGCCACACTGTTTCATGCTGGAAGGTGCCTGCTGTAGGTGCATGGAGGCAGCTTGCACTTGGCCATTGCACAGCTGCTCCCTGAATAAATAAGTTGCTCAGCTCTGCTGATTCGGCAGCTTTGCATCAGGACAAAATTAAGGTGATTTTCCTTAAAAGCTGGTGCCAGCAAACAGAGCCATGTGGGGATGAACAGCAGAAGGCTGGGGGCACAAAAGCTCCCAGGTGCATGCTGCAAGCCCTTTCCTTCTCCTCAGCTCTATCCAGTGAAATCTCCCTCTGTTTCCTCCAGGGCTGGTAACAGACGCTCGTATCTCCTGCCAAAACAGCCCTGCAGCATAGCCTGCCTGCTCCACGGGCTCCATCTGCCCCTCCTGTGGGATCCTCCTGGGGCTGGGGCTGCTCCCAAGCTGAGCACACTCTCCTGGCTCTCAGCACCAGAGCTGCCTCTGCAAAGAGATGCCCAGGAGACCTTTGTCCGTGGTGCAGGACTCCATCCGTACTCGCTGGCCGAGCCAGGGGCAGCAGCTTTTCTGGCCACAGAAGGTCACGGGAACACGTGTAGGCAACTTCCCACCCTGGGCCTTTGGAGGAGCCTGAGCTGTGATCTGCTGCACCCTGACATCTCAAATACCCCAAACCCAGCCAGGTACCAGAGCTGTCCCTGCTGTCAGGGCAGGCAGATGAAGTCAAACATCCCAGCAGCGTTTTTCCCGGCATGGCTGCAGCTCCTGGCCCTGCAAAGGCTTCTGAGGACCTTGGCTCCTTGTTCCTGGGAGGATGAAGGGCTGCTCTCTGTCACCTATCCCCCCTTCCCCTCTCCCCTCCAGAGTTTGGGGTGGCAAGAGCAAGCTGTCCAATTTAGGAAGGGGAGGAATTTGGTCGCCTTGTCAGGCCCAGGAAGTGTTTGGGTCAGAGGGGATTGGCACGGGGAGATTTTTAATCCCGGGGCTAAGCCGGCACAGAGTGGAGTCGGCACTAATTGGAACCAGCCCTGGGGAAGGGGCAGATGGAGAGTTGCTCCTTTTAGAGCTGCCTTGCAGCCCAGGCAAAGACAAAGCTTAGCTGTGCTGTAGGAAATGCCATGTCCTGTTCTTGACAAGATGCTATCACGAGTCTAACAGGCAGTATCAAAGACACATGCCCCCTTATTTTTTTTTCTACCTTTCTTTCTACTACTATTTCAATTCTTGATTCTTCTCCTCTTTCCTTACTTCCATGGGCTGGCAAAGCTACTCCCACCTCCCTTGTACAAAGGGAGCTTTCCTGAGCTCTTTGGCTGAGGATTTAAACACTCTCTAGCCTCCTTCTCCCTGAAAACAGGGATGCTTCCCAAACCCAGCTTTTCTTCCCCCCAAAAAATCCATTTCAAAGCAGCTTATTTGTTCACTGGGGGTGGATTTGATGAATCAGTTTCAATAGGGACCAGTTTAGTGCCCAGTTTGGGTGTGGAAATTAATGGCAGCCACTCACGCCCGTGATGGGGCAGACCCCTGGGGAAAGCTCTGATTTCAGGCAGGCTTTGCTACAGCTGGAAGATGATGCAGCTGTAATGGAGCTAAATGCAGCATTTTGGAAATGCCTAATGGTGAGGGAAGAACCAGAGTGTCTTTGACACCATCAGTAGTTTTTTGGGATTTTTGGGGTTTGTGTTTTTTGCGGGGGGGTGGAGGATGTTGGATGGTTTTGTGTATTCCTCTAAAAAATAAAGCGTCTTGTGGGTAAAGTTCCCATCTTAAATTTCCTTTTAGTCACCACCCTTTAGCATGGGAGAGACTACCTCACACAGAAAGGACCAGGACATTTGGAACAGCTCAAGAAGGCCCCGTGTTAGGCTAAAACAAATTATTTCTAATTGCAGAAATGTTCACTTATAGGTATTAGGGAAAATAAATGCACTCGTAAGTTCAAAATTTTGATTTTTTTTTCCCCCCACATTGAGATGTAAAATGTAACTTCTTCAAGCAGAAGGGAACCCTCTATATTTCCTCCAGCCCACAAAGCTGCAGGTTTTGCTTGGTGGATAAGTCAGAGGCACAGGAGGGCAAAGCAAAGCCATTTTTCCTGGTGAGAATGTACCTGAACCCCTTGTTCCCAGCCATAAGCTTGGTCTGAAGTGCAGCGTTGGTGCCTGCATATTTATACACTCACAAAACGAGTATTGGGGTCTCCCAAGTGCTAAAATAAAAGTAAATTTGACCATAACAAGAGCCCCCAAATGGGGATTCCCAAGGGCCCTTTCAGAGGGGTTTTGCTGGAGGAGAGGGAAGGGGCATGGCCGGGGTTTGCCATGGGCTGGGGCAGCGTTCCAGGGCTGCCCCTCCTCTTCTGTCACCCCCGGAAGCCTCACATTCCCTGGCCACTTTTTAAAATCCCTTTCCCGAAGAGGCTGCCAGGGTGGAGGGATCATAAAAAGTTCACCCCCTTGTCACAAAATGCTGCCGGTCCTTCCGGGGCCGGCGGGCAGAAGTTGTTAACAATTTCCTCGGGCCGTGACCTTTGTTTTGACCGTGGCAGAGGAGGGTTGCAATCCATCAACCCCTGGCCTGGCCTGGGGAGAGGGCTGGGCAGAGAAGGGGGGAGCCTTTCCGAGGGGCAGGGGGCACAAGGACACGGCTGTGCCCCTCAGGTTGGGTGAGGTGGCAGGGGGAGATGCTGGGAACTCAAACTTCCCCATGTGGGATCCTGTGGGGGGACAGAGACAGTGCTAAAGGCAATCTTGCCTCCAATATATTGCAGCTGTGTTAATCACCAGAGTGGGAACAGCCTTGCCCTCACAGCTGTGAGTGATAAAGAGTGAGTTTTAGATGGGAGAGAGTTTAGTTGGAGCCTGCTGGTTGTGCTGGGAGGAGGAAGGGACAGGAGGGTGTGAGAGGGGCAGAAAGGGTCAGACATTGTACAGGGGACACACAGGGTTGGGTGGCTGTGCTGGAGAGGGCAAGGAGTGAGCTGGAACTGCAGGAGGAAGGGAGAAAGAGCCAGAGCTGAGTGCAGCTGCCCATGGGAGGCTACAGAGAAAAGGTAAGGAAGAATTCTAGATAACACGGTGCTGATGCTTGAAGCCTTCTGAAGCTTTACTGAGGCACTCTGAGAGTTGTGGTCATCTCAACAAGGACAGGATTGAGTGAGGGAAGCTTTACTGTGTGGGCCACAGGAGAGATTTGAGAGTTTGCTGTCATCTTCTTTCCCAAGAGGGGTGCTGGATGACAATTTGCTGCATCAGTAGAGAGGGGAAGGATGTCCTGCAGAGCTTGTGCCCAGATCCAGCCCTGCAGACCAGCCGGCTGCATCAGCAGTAATTCCAGCAGGAGCTTGGGCACAATGGGAGATGCCAGTAGATTTATCACCTCCCAAGTGCCAGCCCCTCTTGGTGCCTGGCTTTTCCAGGTTGCATGGGTTTTTGGAAGATCCCGTAGGACCGTGTTTTGTTAGGAAAATCAGCGGCAAACTAGAACTCCCCCGGGGAAATGGCTGGCTCCCACAGACACCTGCTTCTCTGCTCCAGTTCCCAGGGGGGCAGTTCATCCCTGGAGCATCCCTGGTGCTCCCCTGCGCCCTGGTGTCCCCTTTGAAGACATACCTGCATATGAAACCAATCTCCCCTGAGGAAATGCAGCCTGTGCATACCAGTCTGCTCTGCTTCCCTTGGCTGCCCGCCCCTGCCTCCCCTCCCTCTGATCCTGCCTCCCTAGGGAAATGCATCCTACGGCACTTCCCGGCTGTTAAATACAGATTCCCTTGGGAAGTTCCTCTGTCGGTTATCCCCCTGGTGCGGCCCTTGGAGAGCACCCAGGTTTTGGGGTCGGCAGGGAGGGTTGCAATGTTTTACCTGTCCCCTTTGTAACACCCTGACCTTCCTTCCCAGCCCAGGGTCACTTGCATGACAACCAGGATAGGTTTTTTTTCCCCAGGAAGAAGCTGTGTGCTCACTTCCAGGCATAGCAGAGCATGATATGGAGAAATGCTTATTTCCTTGTTTGACAGAGATCTGTTGAGCTCAGGGAGGAGCAGGGAAAAAGACCTTTTACATCTCAAACTGAGAACCTTAGGCTGTGTGAGGTAGTTCCACCAGAAAGTCTGGAGAAGGCAAACCAGACCTCTCTGCAGGAATGATCCTCTGCTCCCATGTCAGTTGCTGCCATGCTCGATGGCCCGTGTGCCTGAATGCCCACACCACTTCCCTCTGCATCTGTATTTTGTCTGCCTGACTCGCACCAAACCCAAACCTCTCTGTGTGCCCTTGAGTCAGCAGCGCTGGGGTTTGATGTCTTTGACATCCTCCCACACCTTGATCAATTGTGCAGAGACTTTGTACACTGGGTGTTGACCCCAGGCCTGTTGGCATTTAGCATCTGCCACCACCAGAACACTGAACACTGCCCTCCTTGCCATCCTGTGTCCTGTGCCCTTCTCAGGGTGCATGTCATGCTGTCAGAGCATCTGTTCTCAGGCCCCACTGAAATTAAAGCCCAAAGGCTGCTCTGTTTTCCTTTCCAGGCCCTGCTTTAGCTGCTCTCCCTGCAGCTCAGACACCCATCCATGCCGTGGCCAGAGCTCCACGTGGCTCAGAGAGGTTTGAGGGGCTAAAGCCGGGCACCAAAGTGCTTGCCCCGGGCACTGGTGGGTGTGGGAATGGTGAGGAGCCAGGGCTGGAGCCACGAGCTCCTGCCTTTTCAGCAGTGCTGATGCTGCCTGGGTGCTTGGAAGGAGATGGAGCATGGGAACAGCATCAGGCTTTGGGTGTGCTGCCCCTCTCCCAGGCACACATGGCTCTGGGGCTGCCCCATAGCCCCATGCCCACGGAGCAGATGTTGTGGGAGATCAAAGGGGCTGCTCGCTGCATCCTCTGTTCTGGCTGTGCACACACCCCCTGCACCTCCCAAGGGACTCGTAATGCTCTCTATCTTCTCTCTAAGATATTTTCCTTCCTTTCCTTTGTTTGCTTTCCAAACCCCCATTTCTTCTTTGGCACTCCCTGCAGTCTGGGCCGTGCCAGCAGGGAAAGGCACCCTTTGCTCCCACTCACCACATCCAGTGTCGGGGGGTGAGCTGGGAATGCCCCACGCGTTTTCCACCCTTCTTCCCTGCCTCTGGCACCTGCTGCTCCTTGGGTGGGAGGCACAGGGACCTGTCACCCCGGGGGGGGCTTTGCAGCACCCCTGAACCTCCCACCCCTGATGGCTGGGAGGAGCTGAGGGGTGCCACAGCTTCCCACAGTGACGTCTGCCTTCGCTCCCTGCAAATTCCTGCAGCCCTCTTATCCCCTCAGGGTCCTGGGGGTGTTTCTCAGCCTCTGCTGATGTCCTGAGACCCCTGTGGATGCACTGGGTGTGATACAACACCTCCAGCACAGGGGTTACTTCTGTTCACCAGAATGGAAAGTCTTTTTAGTACCTCAGGTGTCCAAAGTGAGGTGCGTGCAGAAGAAAACACTGTTGGGGTGCAGGAGGAGTCTACAGTTAGCACTATTAATAACTAAAATAATATTTGTTTCATATTTATATAATCCTTTTTTAATTTCTAGTTTTGCTATGCTTCATAATATAATTGGTACAGTAGTACATGCATATAATTTATAAATCAACGTATTTATTTGGGGCAAATGCCCCAGTAGATATTTTTTACTGTTACCAAAATGAGTGCACAACCAAAAGGCCTGGCCTAAATTACCAGCCAAAAGGTTGAAATCAAAGCAAAGGGTGATGTCTGCAAGCCAGAAACCCACTCAGCAGCAGGGACACCTCTTTATGGAGATAAAGCAGCCAAGCTTTGCTGAGCTCCAAGGGTTTGCTCCAAGGGCTTGTCTCTCTCCTCTTTTTCCCCCAGCAAACTTTTCTCAGAGACCTTCCAGTCCCTACACGTAGCTGGTGCTCCGTGAAAAAGGGAAACTCAGGATGAAAAAGGAATGCTTAGCACGGAGCAATAAAACCATTCAGATGCAGGGAGATATGGTAGCAATATATTAAATGGGGAACAGGAAAAAAAAAAAAGCCAGATGGTTGATCCAATTTACTTTACAACTCCAGATGACTTCACAAGAGGTCACTTGGTGAAACTGAAAGGCAAATGCTTCAGCTTGGATGAAAGCAAACAGCTCGTGCCTGCCAAAGTAATGTGGAGGAGACCAAGGAATATCCTCCTGCAGAATGGTATTGACAGAGCTGGAAAAGTAACATTTTTAAAGGCTTTTAATAGGTTATCACCTTTAGCCTGCACTGCAGCTGTAGCCACTGTTATGCTGGGATTAACACTTCAAATGCCAGGATTTTAGAGCATGAGTGATGAACTGCTCATGCTCTTTGTCAAGAGTGGTTCCCCCCCACACAGAACAGCAGTATTTCCTGCCACACAGAGGTGGGATGTGGATGTCTCCTGTGTTAAAATTCCCATGTGCCCATTCCTAAAGCCCAGCCACTCAGCAGTCCTATCCCACAGAGCCCACCAGTGGTGGCAAGGACCCCTGGCAGGTCACCAGGGAGCAGGTGAAAGGATCATCCCAGTTCCTGGTGCCCCAGCCCTGCCTGGTGATGCTAGCTAACACTTCAAAATGTTTGGAGCTGAGAGCAGAAGCTTGGAGCAGCTGTTTGTGCTTGAACTGCTTTCTTTCTTGTGCACATGGGGGAAAAAAATAACAATTTAATTTTTTAGACATCAATAATTTTCTGGTGCTGTCCCCCTAGCAGTGCTTTGGGATTAACTTCTGGCATATTGCTGCTGGCAGTGAGGCTCCTCTGAGGAGAAGCACCAGCCTCTCTCCAGAAGATGTTCCAAAAAGGTTTTGTCTGTGATTACCTGAGTAGAAGTGGCCTTTGCTGGGAGAAAGGAGCTACAGTGGCCCTGCAGGCAATGGTCCCAAGGGAGTGAGGTAAGGACTGTGCACGTTTCCTTGCAAAGAAATTTTGCAAAAGATAACTGTCCCTCTCAATTCCAGGAGTACTTCAGTGTGTCCCTCTCTCCCTTACTTGTGCTCAGCTCTGCAGCTAAGACAGTTGTTCCCTTCTCCTGCCCACTTCCAGCCCTGTGCCAAGGTGCTGCCCCTGTTTGGTACCCTGCAGCCCCAAGGTTTGCACTGGGGCTGGGTTTGTGCAGGCACTGGCTGTTCAGGCAGTGCTTATGTGGGCCACAGGCTGACTGGGAAAAGGAGCTGATCCCCTGGAAACCAAAAGGAAAAATGGCCTCTGGAAATGCTGGGGGGGACCACCCTTGATAGTTTCTTTGCAGTCTCTCCCAACAGATCAGCCTTGAACTACCTAAAATAATGTGGTAGCCTTGATTTCCATAGCTTTTGATTTCCAGCATGTAACAAGGGCTGGGAAATGACATTTTTTGGCACATTGTCAGAATGATTTTAACCCCAGAACGCTCCTGTACAGATGTTTTTCTTGCTTGCTCTAAAGCAAAGCCAAAGAAACAGTATGGGATGCTCTGAATGAGATGCCTAGGAAGACAGATTTGGGATTTCCCAGCCAGCTCTACTTTGGCTGAGAGCAGCAGGAACTTCCCAGCCCTGGAAGGGTCTTCTTGTCACGGCCTGTTCCCTGCAAACATGTTTGAGAGGCAGGATGGGGCCCCCACCTGCCTCTCTGAGCTGCCTGTATCAAACAGCACACCCAGCCAAACCACACTGAAGTCTGTCTGGGCTCTTGCTTAGGGCTAAACACCTTTTGCCAAGTTGCTTTTCTGCACTTATCAAGCTTTTGCTCCCCAGAGTAACAGCTCAGAGTTCACTTAGCTAAGAGAAAATTTTTTGCTTTGAATTTTCCCCTGGGGTGGTTCACTTTTAATTCCCAAACTTTTCTGTTCCTCCTTCACTGCACTTTCTTTGGGAATGAATGAATGGCTAATTTTCTTCTAACCTCCCCTGCTGCTTCAGGCACAGGTTGTGTGTCCGTGGAGGTGGCCCCAGCCTGGCTGTCCTGTGTCTGCTATTGGGCTGTGTCAGGTATGTGCTCACACCTCTCTATTTTCCAGGAGATGCATATTCTGCCTGCTACCATCAGCAGGTCAGGACAGGGGCATGCAACAAGCAAGGTACCCTCCCTCTGTCAGCTTCTGGGTGTTTTCTTCCAGGCTTTCTCTCCTCTTGACACTTGCATGAACTTCTAGGGAGCATTCATACAGCCTGATCTCCTTGGTTAATGTTAATACCCCTAGGTGTGAAAAGTACCTTCCCAAACAGGCTTGTGATTCAGAAGTGCAGGAACATTTCAAGTCCTCTGGTGACCACTTAGTGTCAAGCTCGCTCTTAAATTTTCCACTGCCAACTCTGCAGAATAAGTGCAATATTATCCATTTCCCTGACTCCTTTAATATAAATACATGGTATTTATATTTATGGTGTAAATACCATCACCACCATCTATGTGGAAAACAAGAGCTGGCACCTAAATGCAACAGCAAAGAGCAGTAAAACCAAACAGCCCAACCTTGCTAAATAATCTTATTTCCTAAGAGCAAATTTAAAGCATTTCTTCCAGACACAGATTAAATAAGCTTGCAATCAGGATGTTCTTAGCAGGCAATCTCCATTTGAGAGGAATAAGGCAGTAAAAAGCTTATCTAGCATTTAGAGTCTACTTTACATGAGGGCACACACATGAGGGCCTCAGGTTACAAACACTACATAAAGCAGTGTTGCTGCAGCTTGGCAAGTGCTCCTCATGGCACAGTGTAAAATTCCTACCATCCCTGGTTCACTGCAATACTTAGAGAAGATGATTTCAAAACATATTTAAGTAGCAATTAATCAGATTTTATCTTCCACAAAACAAATCTCAGAACTGAGCATTAGGAATAGTCAGGGTACAGTTTGGATCTCTTGCACAGAAGCAACAAACTTGTGATGGGAAATGGATTGTGTTTGTTTTATCTGTGTAAAAAAAAAGAAAGTTTACTTTATCTAAGTTCTGTTACTGCAGTTCTCTCCTGTGACAGAAGATAGAGGGAGCAAAACTACTGACCCATTTTTCAGGGAGAATGATGCTCCAGAATCCTGGAGTCCTATTCAAAAGCCCTGCCTACAGTCCAACATTATTCCTGCAAGCAGCTTGACACTACTCCTTGCACTTGAATTCCAGCTTCACAGAACAGTTCATACACACAGCTCAAGGCAGGAAGTCCTTACACAAACAGCCCCACTTTTCAAAGGTTGCTGCCAATGCTCCAGAGAGAAGTGACAAGGAACTCCATACACACACGCATTTTTATTTTAATAAATAGACTTTTACAAGCTCAGGCTTTTTTTTTTTTTTTTAAATCACATATACAGAACAAGAAATGCCTGACCAAGTAACATGAATTGAACTACTAACCCTGGGAAGGAATACATGCCCTCTATAACACTGAAGACCATGACTGAAAGGGGATTTGCCATCAGCAGCATAGTAATTTACTTCACAGATCAGACAGCTTGAGAGAGATGTGGCCAAAGCACAGAGAGTGACCCTACATGGACCACTTGTCTTCACAGAGTCACAACAGTGTAAGGAAAGCCAAGAGCCCAAGTGCCTCCATTTCCCAGTGCCACTTCTGGATGAATATGTATGTCTTCACATCCTTTGAGCAATGCATTCTAACCACAAGCAGAAAGGCTAAGCACAGCAGGTATGCAAAATTATTCGATTGAAGAACAGATACTGGATGACAAAGTAATGTTAAATTTCAAGATTTTAAATTAGCAGATGCTTTTGCATCCCCTTCAGTATGGCAGTGGAACAGATCCCACCTTCTCTCATAGAGGTTTAGTCCAAAAACTTCCTGTTGGCATTAGCACCAAAGAGAGCCACTCTGATTTCTGGCATCATCTGCAGAGAAAGAGCACATCAGTTATGTGAAATGGGCAATAAAACTGCTGTATGCTCTTCCTGCAGGCACTGTGGGATAGTTAGGTTGGCTTCAAAATTAACAAGTCAGTTCATCTGAGCTTTCTGAAGTCTTTCTCTGATCACACATTGCCTGCTACTCTATAAACTGAAAGCACTGCCTGTACTGCAGCATAAGAAAGAGATGCCAGAGCTAGGGGTTTTTTTGCACTTGGGTGTAATAGGCCTCAGCCAAAGTTTGTACTCAAGCTAGCTTCAGTAATTCAAGTCAGCCTCAGCATTTCAGCATCTTGATTGCAGTGTAGTCATAACCAAGGCTTTCAGTATCATAATTTATAGAGTTTTAAGCTTAAGCTTAATTTAAAAGGAATCATTCTGGGGAAAGCTGTGGTTTTTTGCTGCACAAACAACAGGTAATTTGCTTCTTTCCGTTCAAAAATAACTTCCTACTTGTCATTCCCAGTAAAATCTCATGCCCTGCACTATTTTGACACTTTGGAAGCACAAGGATTTCACTACAAGAACAAACTAGTTAAATGTATTTTGTTTACTCAGGTTGTTGGAGAGACTCACCTGCTGGGCTACAAGGTCCAGCCGACTTTCCAGGGTATTGGAAACTTTAATTTTACCATCACTGTTGTAGATTTCAACACCTCCAGCACTAAAGGTGGACAACAAAAAAAGAAATAACCCAGTGAAATCCACAGGTCAGAGTCAGAATGTGGCAAACATATCCCAAATCAGCATTTCTAGGCAAGTCAGACACATGGCTACGATTTCTCTTTTTAAAAAAAACAACCTTTTTGATCATGTCTTAATAGGAATCAGCAGTGCAAAGCATCCTTGGAGTTATCAGAGACCACAGCTATGTGCAAGGATCCTCATTAGCATGTTTTAAATGTAAAGGGAGCTATGCAAATTGTCCCTTCAAAACAGCTTCAGACTCTTGTGTTATTAAGACAGCTGTCACATTTTGGAAAGTGAGGAAAAGAGCTACAAGTATTTTTTCTTGGCCCATGCATAAAGATGATAGAATAAGACAGCTTTGTCTATGGTACCTCTGTGCTACCATGTGGAAATGGAGCCTTGCAGACAGAGCAGACATAAACCCCACCAAGTGATTATCCTGCAGCACCTGAAGACTCAGTTTGCTTCATCTTGAGACTGAAAACATGGCTACATCCATATTCTCTCTCCTTAAAAGAGCAGTGGTTCAGTTCCCATGCACAGTTATTCCCTACTCTAGTCCTGTGAGTCAGGCTGGAGACTGCACAAAGCTTTTCCTCACATTTTTGATGGAGACAGTGCTTGTCTAGAGAAAACTGCAGAGTCTGTGATAAACTCAGAGAAGTGCCAGTTCCACTTTTACAGCAGCAGCCACTTTGGGGACACTATACTTAATTTTCTGACACTAATGTGAGCTGTGGCTTGAAAAGTTGCATTAAGTTAGTGCCCTGTCCAAAACAATCCCATTTTCCTTACATATCTTCTGGCAGGAAGCTGTCTTGGTCAATATGAACATCCACATCCCTTTTTATGGCATTTTTGTAGATGGGAATGCTCTTCTGTACAGCAGTCTAGGACACAAGATAAACCTCCAGTTAGCACTGACAAATGCTACTGCAGCACTCAGGTTTGATAACTCAGTCACTTGTACTAATAAAATGAAGGGATTGAGGCTTTTTTTTTTTTTTTTAATTAAGCAAATGCATTTCAGTTTGGCTCTTCAGCCAAACCCAGTTATTATTCTTAATACTGTAGCCATCTCTAAAGTTTCCAAGGTAATATCCGAGCAGGGAAATGATCCCCAGCTTTGGAAGCACATTGCAGCTGCAAGGAAAGTGCAGTAAGCAAAGCTTGTTTTCACATCACACAGAGAGGGGGGATCTGAGCAGCAAATATCTGCAGTCAGGTCTCAGCCTCTGTGAGCAGGGCACTGTCAAAATATTCCAGGTGTCTTACCTTAACCATGGGGAGATCCTGCTTCCTGCACCGAACAACCAGTTTGGGCTCAAGCAGCTGGTAGAATCCCTGCAAGGAATAAACCATTTCAGTTTCAGGAAGTCAACATCATCTTCCTCAGAATTATTGAACCCCAAGGAAGGAAAGAAGCTGATCAATTTGAAACCCAAGCCCCAACAGTATCAGCCTCATTGATTCAGGTCTTTGCTCACAGGTTCACCTCAGGCAGACATTCTGAGAGGACAGCACCAATATTTGGGGAAGAGCCCAAATATGGATGATGGTTTTGGAACTCAAGTGCAACTAAACACGTGGAATCTCAGGACTGTGTTGGCCAGTTGATGTTCATGCACACATCTGGCAAGGTGCTGATGCTTGAAGCCTTCTGAAGTTTTACCAAGGCACTCTGAGTGTTGTGGCCATCTCTACGAGAATTTCTGACAAAAGAAACTTGGGGGGCTAGGGCAGCAACGATCCATTTCTTAAAATCTAAATACTTACCTGTAGAACTAGTCCATCCAGCAGTGTCTGGTACCTGGCAGTATCCTTCACCACCTTGGCAAGTCTCTGCTTGGCCTCATTCAGCAAATCCTACATTCAGAAGAAATCAGATCAGCAGAGCCCATCTGTTTGGCATTTGGTTTCATGCCTACCAACTTTCTGTACTTCTATTATAGCTCTCACACCCTGCCAACACGTAAATGTACACTCCAGCTGGTGTTCAGCCAAGCTAGACCTCCATCTCTGTGCATGGCACACTATCCCTGCCCAGCACTTCCCTTCTTCCTGCCCTGGGCTGACCTCATTAGAACCTGACAATAATTCCTTTTGTGTGAAAAAGAGAGAGCTCAGGAGGAAAAGGATGATACTTAGAATGTTGTTAACTTAGATAAACTAAACATCTAGTGAATAATTGCTTATTGTAAAATCGTACAGTTGTCCAAATAAATTTTTTTCAGTTTTATGGTTGAGCAAAGAAATCTAATCTATTTTTCCATCAAATAATATCCAGGTTAGGTATGCTTTCCTTGTAAGTAAATGCAAGTCAAAATTTAAGAGAGCTTTCTTTTAATTGGAAGTAGCTCTCTTGATTATCTCTACTCAGCAAATCAGTATTGGATGGGATTCAATTTTTAAGAAATTCTTAAAGAGTCAACTCAAAGCTCCTAAAACTGAACTGTCAGAAATGCTTCAGATAAAGAAACTCTGTGATTTGGTATAAACCTTTCTTTCCTGTCCTACCTCGTGGTGTTTAGAAAAAGGGTGCACAGTAACACAATCAGAATGAGGATATAAAACTATCACAATTTACTGTCATGGTCAAACCTAGTTATTCTGTCCTCCCTAGAGTAACACTGCATTTCTGCAACTGCTCATCTCTCTTCATGAAAGAAGCCAAAGATCTGATAAGGGAAGAAAGAGTGAGCAGCATGTGACTTTAAATGTCTTAAAATGAGGAAGAGTGTTTAGAATTACTCAGAAGCATGAGGTTGAGTCAGCAGATAAATGAGGACGAGATTGCCCAGCAGAGACTACCACAACAGAGTTAGCCCTTGAGCAATCCACCTTCCTCCTCTCTGGGAATACAATCTAAAGTTTCAAACTCGTTTTAAAGGGTCAATAAACTGGTGATTTTCTTCTGCTAACTCCTCTTTTTCATGGCAGCGTCAACCTGAACATTTATCCCATCTTTTATTTTTTGACTTCCACGGGCCTCTCAAGCTTTTCCAATAGCTCAACAGCCCCATCTAGCAGAACATGGAGCACCCAAACTCTCTCTGAGAGAGTGGGGAGGCAGAGCACAGCAAACCTGGCCACTGCTCAGTGAGCAGAATGGGGCCACACTGCCCGTGGTGAGGGAGAAACAGGGGAAACCCAAACAAGCCTGAACATCACCTGCTCTGAGGGATGATTACTCACCCAGGGTCAACACACACACTGCTCACCTGCCAGAGCAAGGAGCAAAACTTTTCATGCACTGTGGGCCACTGAAGGACAAAGGAAATCCCAGTGAGTGGTGTTTTAAGCCTCCTTGCTTATGCCACGCTGGCTTTTTCACATAAATGTTGCTTCAGGCAAACAGAATTTCAAAGTTCTACCAGCTGTGCAGGAGAGAGGTGCTGCTCTTTAAAGAAACAAGCTAGTGTGCAAATGAGATACAACACTGCCTGCAATGCTCCTGGCAGACCAGTGTACTTCCCTAAAAGAGCAGGTAATGGAAACTGTGAAAATAAGGAGGTTAGCAAAGCTGGACTAAATCCTCAAGGCCTTTTCAGAGCAGCTTGGAAAGACTTTGTGTCGAAGCAAAAGTCACTCAGTCAAAAATCACATTTTCTTTAGAGAATGGCTCCATTTCCTAACATTTGGTAGAAACAGAGACTGTGTGTTTACTTCAGAGATACTCACTGCAATAAGGTCATCCCTTGCCTTGAGGACCTTCAGCCTTGCTTGATTCATCAGGTTGGACATTTGACTGCAAGTTGCATGATAAAGTTGAATCAATCCATCAGCCTTTGACAGAACAACTGTAACATTTAACTGCATGCTTTGCATTTAAAGGCAACAATTCTACAACTCTTAAAAACAAGGTCTGTTCACCTGTTGGAATCTGTTTCTGGACTTGCACAAAAGATTGAACTGTAGAACCCCTTTCTTTGTGAGGACTCAGCCAAACTAAACCCAACATGATCATTTGTCCCAGGGTAGAGTTCTAGACATTAACTACATAAAGAAATGTGAAAGATTCTTCCATCACACTAAGTTATACCATTGTAGCTCAGCTTTGATAATTTCTTCCCAGAAAAAAAACAGAAACTCACAATTAGAACTAAATATATTGTCTACAATTTGCCTGTTTGCAGGGGAAGAATTTTGTATAAAATTAACAAAATGAGAGCTCAGGCTCTGAAGTCAGCAACTTCAGAGCCTGACTTGGCTCTTAACCCAAGCAACTTACATTTTCTTTTGCTGTTCAATTTGCTTCTCCTTCTTTTCATAATATTCCATGATTTTCAGCCTCTGTGTCTGAACAAGGCGACCCTTCTCAATGTTGAATTCTTCTTCTGCCTACAGTAAAAATTAAATAACTGAAGTGGAAATTGATTCCTTGGGCTGAAAAAAACAGAACCAAAATGAAACAGAGCACATTCACAGACAGGATAGGATGATACAATTTATGGTTATATATAAAATCCCTTCACCTCTGTAATTAATTCTTGCACAAGGAGGGTGACAGCACAGCTGTGACTTTTTTTTGTAAAGCTTCACCAGAATGTAAAAACACAAGGATAACTCTCCTACTTATACCTGAGCATCCAATCTCAGCTTCTGAATTCTGTTTTCAGATCTTCAGGAATACCTGCCTTAGTACTGATTAAATATTTGTGTGATTAAATCTAAATGTTTAAGGGAGATTAAATATTATCAGCAACACATACACTGAATCCAACACCAACAAGGCATTTCACTAGTGGCATAATGCAGATTGTTGGGGCTGAAAGGCCCCATTAATCCTTCTTCAGCAAGTATCTATACTCTATCACCAGGTTAATATTAAACCCAGTCTCTCATGGCTTAACCTAAGTGAAGCATTCTGCAAGTACTTCAACTCATGCCTTAAATACAAATTCAGTGGGGGAAGGTGTTCTGCTTAATCCCATTGAGTCATGTTACCACTCAGCTCTCCTGATTGCTTAAAAAAAGGGATGAACTTTGATATTTATACTCAAGAACCACCAAAACATTGACCAAAACCAGCTCTGAGTCATTTTCATTAGTCAAAAGCTAAGAGATGCAAACTTTATTTGGTACAACGTTTTTTGCTATGTAAGAACTAAACAGAAATCAGCTGTAGCTTACAAAGGTGTTCTAGCTCTCTCTGACTGCAACTTTCAAAGCAGAATGTGGGATGCAGTTTTCCTCTTGCACTTACTGACAGTGAACTTCCATTTTTACCTTTGCATCTATTTCTTCAGCCTTTTCATTGGCTTCCTGCTCGATGAAAGCCATCATGTGCTTGATCTGTAAAGAGAGAAAAGAAAGAAAATATCTTCTGTAAGAAAGGACATTGACCAGAGGAATTAGGTGTTTTGTAGCTCCTCCATTTCCATTTACTAATTCATATAATATTGTTTTGCGAGGAAATTTAATTGAGTCAGTTTAAAGAGTCAGTTCATCTTGACATGTGTTACAAGAAAACTATTTTCCCCAATAATTCTATATAATGCTGCCTCACTAGCTGCCATTAGAAGAATGCACATCAGGTATGCAACTATAAAAAAAAACCCAAACCAACCAACCAAGCCAAAAGTAAATTTGTGTAAATGTGAGGCTGGGTGGTTTTGTTCCTCATTAAAGAGACCAAGTTTTTCACCCCTGGGATTATTAAAATAACCTCCCAGGCCTCAAAAATCCTCACACAGCAAAATGTGCCTGTTTGTTATGACATTTACATGAAACATAAAGATTAATGTAGATGGCATCTGAATGAACTTGGCCTTGCACAGGTGAAGAGTGAAGCAAAGCAAAGTGCTGCTGACCACTCTGGCCAGGTTTGTACAGGCAGAACTTCCTTTGAACACCAGAGACACGTCTGAAAAACTGTAATACATCCTGTAAAGACTTACAAGGTGAGTTTGGAGGGGCTGGGGAAGGAGACAGGGGCAGCAACGAGAGGTGCTGATGTGACCCACACCACATCAGGAATGTCACATGCTGCTTCAGGGCCCCACATGAACCAATAGGTTCTACTTGAAAAACATTTCTAAAGGCACCTCAAAGCCCTACAAAGCCCAGGTGCAGCAGCTCAAAGACCAGGAAAGCAATCAGACCAAGCCCTGTTCATCCATCACATGCTTTTCTGTGACCAGACCTCAGTACAGGTTCCCCTTTGGGAACTGGAAGGACTCACTCCCAACCAAACTGCAGCTGGGATGAGGTCCAGACACTTCCAGATGGAGCAGGCCATAAAAACCTGCTCTTTGCTTGCACTTAGTGATGAGACACATTTTGCAGAAAATCCAGTCTGAATCAGCTCGCACAAAAGGCTCTGTTTATAGAACCTCACGTTCAAATTAAATGTTTTAAACAGATTAGAAAGGTGCCAAGGTGAAAACTGAGCCCATGTGCAGAACAGCACTAAGCCCATAGAGATGAAAAAATAGAAGTGAAGGGACAAGTGGAAGATTTTAAACATGTGTTAACACAGTGGAAGAAGTGAACAGTACCATCTACATCCTCAAAATGAAATCATCAGGTTTTCTTTTAATTTCTGTCTGCAAAGACTCTCAAGTGCTTGTCTACCTACAGCATCAGCTTCCTACCTTGCACTTCAGAAAGGACAAGAGAGGCATTTAAAATAAGGATATTATCTTTGTTGAAGAAGACTGAGAACTAAGCAGCAGCAGCCTTTATATGACTGAGTCACTTCCTCCAGTGCAGTCTGGTTTCTGAATTTTGGAAAAGCACTTTTAACTGTTCTGTGCATTCAGGAAACGTCCTCTGCATAAAGAAAAGGAATGAGATGGAAGCAAGCTAATATGGAATCCACTTCTAGACTGGTAAGACTGAACAGTGTTACTTCCTTCAAAAGATGCTGAAATCCCTTTTTGCTTTTTATAGAAATTAAGAGAGATCCAAAGTGAGATTTCACATCTATAAACAGGATTAGTTTTAATACCACTGACAAAAACGTATTTTGAAATGAGAAACTTATTTTAAAGCAGTATTTCCTATAGAAAGGAAGAAGGGGTTTTCCCATCAGGAGCAGTGTGATTATCCTTTCCAATGGAAGTTCTAGATGTTAGATGGGCTTTAGAAGCGACCAGATGGAGCAATAGATTAAACCTCTTTGACAGAATAAAAAAGCAAGTCTGTCAGTGGGAAAAAGTCTCAACCAGAGATGATTTTCAAAGTGACAATCATTGCAAGTGTGGTGGCAAGGAGTTAAGAGAACCAGCTGGCAAGTTCATGCCAGATTCATCCACATGCAGGACTGTCAACCATCAGCAGTCTCCTTTCCAGTTAACAGGATCATCCTGGGCCCAGGAGTGTAAAGCACTGACAGGAATGCTGCAGATGTGAAATGTTATTAGTATTACATGTTTAATACATCACCAGAGCCCAAACTAACCTCTGAAGATCAGGTCCATTCTGGTTGAGCAAAACCACCCTAATGTCAGCTTTATTTTTATTATCTTCATGGAAGAGGCAGGAAAAAAACCCCTGAGCTTTGCAGATAAAAGGAATACAATGTAATGTTACCATTCTCCTTCTGGAGAAAGGCAACCTACCAATTTTACTTTCATTGTGATGCTTCCTTGCCAAGAGACTATGTTTACTGAATGAGAACGTGAGACACAAGTACTTGTGATGCAGAGGACAAAGGGAACTTGCCTGATCTGCCCATCACCTGCAAGAAACTTCCCAGACCAGTGTTGGCCGGATCCCCACAGCCTTTAACACCACACACAACCTCCAACCCAGCTGAAAGCAGCTTTTGAGCTGAGGGCAGTGTTTACTGTCAACAGGGACAGGGTGTCCTGCCTCTGGAGGGGTGTCCACAGCCAGACTTCATGGCTGGAAGTTTCCATTGCAAGCCAAGCCCAGGCTGCCCCACTCTGCTGAGGATGTAGACCTGAAAAGGGCACCAGGAACGCTGAGCAGCCCACCCAAATGCTGATGTACAGCTAACTGCAGGTTACACAGCTACAGGCAAAAAAGAGATGGGAAATCCTTAGGGAAGCATAGAATCACTAAGGCTGGAAGAGACCTTCGGGATCACACAGTCTGACCATCAATGTAGCACTACCACTGTAACCTTTAAACCATTTCAGATCCAGACATCTCCTAAACACCTCCAGGGATGGTGACTCCATCACGTCCCTGGGCTACCTATTCCAATGCCTGACCACCCTAACAATGATTTTTATTTTCTAGTATCTGATGTGACTCTCCCCTGTCTCAGCTTAAGGCCACTTTCTCTGGTTCTCCCACTGCAGGCACGAAGAAGAGACTGGCCCTCATCTCTAAACATCTGCCACAGCAGCATGCAGAAACACAGCACTCGTCTAAGGCTGTGCATTCAGCTGCCTTGGGGTGCAGTCAAACCCTGCAGATAGCACACAGCCTGCTCCTGAGCCCTCCCGTTACAATCTGCCGTAACATGTCACCGAAATGCTTCAAGGCAGTCCCCCGGTGGGGCCCATCCACCCCGGCAGGGGAAAAATCGCGTTGTCTCTTTCCAAGCCACGATCCTTCCCCTCCACCGATCTTCCTTTCCANTCACTGTCACTGTCACTCTGTCATTGTCACTGTCACTGTCACTGTCACTGTCACTGTCACTGTCATCGTCATTGTCACTGTCACTGTCACTGTCACTGTCACTGTCATTGTCACTGTCACTGTCACTGTCACCGTCATTGTCACTGTCACTGTGACAGCGGCGCCTCTTCACAGAAACACTGCAGCCAGTTAAACCTGCAGCGGACAGAAAGGAAATCCGGGGATGCTTATAAAGCCCTAAAGCGGCTTTGTGTTGGCAGTGCCCTGGGCTCCCCATGGCGGGAGAAGCAGAAGGATGCGGGAAACAGCTGGACAAGGGGAGGGGAAGGGCGGCCTTGCAGGAGTTCTGTTTGTGCTGCCATTCTTTTCTTTATGGCAAAATTTAGGGTCGCTTCATAATCTATAATAGTATTTGTCTGTTCTAATCGGCAAGAGGCTTCCATTTCCATTCTGTAGGAACATTTCGTGGAAAAAAGAGAACCATTCCAAATCAGTGTCAAATGCGGTATTTGTCACATCCGTGCCTCTTCCTGATTTATTTCCATTTCCTTAATTTTTTATGTGCTTTGTTTTCCGTGTGAAAAATCTTGTTATAAAACTATGTGTTTAACTGTGATGTCTTTTCATATTGTCGTTATATTGCTGGAAATCAGCTTGTACTTTGGGTCTGGAGAATGCTTTACTATTACTTCAGGCACCATCTAAATATTAAAACCAAGGTTTAATAAAGAAGAAATAATATATAATAGAAAATGATAATGAGGTCTATTATTATAAAATAAATTTTATTGAATAAAACAGCAGATACAGTTGGAATTGTACCCAAATTCTCTTTCTTTTCCATGTGCCCCCTGCCTTGCGGGGGGATCAGTTTGGGACTCTGACCCGCCTAACCCACACCTGCGGCCGCGTGACCCGGAGGTCACGGCCACAGAAACTGAATTGCCAAGGGGTCCTTTTCCCCCGGATGCATGAGGAAAACGGGAGGGTCGGCACAAACCCTCCCACCCACGTTTTCTCGGTGACCGCGTCCCTGCGACCCCCGGGACCCC
>VYXD01008721.1:32925-64567 GCA_013397195.1 Hylia prasina
AGGGGCCGTGCCGGGCCCCCGTCGGCGGCGGAGAGCCGGCGGCTCCCCCGCTGCAGGGCCCGCGGCAGCACGCAGGCTGCGAGTCCCGCACGGCCCCGCCGGTGACTCATCCCGACGCCGTGCCCGCCCGCCCGGGTATAAATATCTCATTCATCGCCGTAGTAACTGAGGGGTTCACGCTGCGCTCCCGCCGGCGGCTCCGGCGCCGCCGCTGGAACTTGGAACGCTTTTTTTCTAATTGTCAGACCCAAATAGGCACGTTAAGACAGAAAAGTGAATGGAAGCTCGTTAATAAAAGCTGTGTTTCTCATAATGTTGTGAGGTGGTTTGAAGCTGCAAAGAATTGAGGACCTTTGTAGTGGATAACGCATGCGAGTTTTGTTTTTCTTCCTAGAGAAGAAATCACACCGTTTGCCTAGAATGCTCACTTAATTGCATTTCTCTCAAAGGTCAGCTACAACCACTGTCCAGATAACGAACAATTATGTTTTCCAGTATTTCTATCCATTAAGTGCCACCAGAGGATCAGTAGAGGCTGCAGTATTGATTAGTTTCCAGTAGGAACTGACATGTTTGAACTGAGTCGTTCTCAGTTTATTATAAACAATCTCTTAGTCATACCCTCGTACACAGTTGGAAAAGTACTCAGGAGGATTTATCTCCCGAGTTGATCACAATTGAGTGCTTTGGATACGGGAAATATTTCCAGAGACAAACTGCTGCAAGGTTTAACTAGTCCGCACACGCAGGTCTCACCCGAAATCCCCACACAAGCCTTCTGGTAAGGCTGCAGAGTGCCTGAATATTTTCCATCTTGTTGATAACTGGGGTGTGGCTTTGTGGACCTGCGACTCCTTGAAATCGGGTACGTTTGGTGAAGAGCGCCGTGTGCACCCGCGGCCGGAGACGCGGCCGAGCTGAGAGTGGCAGCCTGTTGCAGGGGTTGGTGGCAGGAAGACGACCCAAAGCGTGAGGAGATGGACGTCAGGAGGCCCTGACACTGATTTGAGCTGCAGTGCTGCCGTGGTGTTGCCCGCGTGCGCGCCCGTGCTGGGCTGAGCGCCGCTGGCTGCGGCCGTGTGTGCGCTGCAATAATTCAGCTGCAGCAGGAGGTGTTCTGCCACGGCGCGTGGTTGGCTCTGTGGCTGGTAAGTGAGGCCTGGTGACCCCTGCTCTAGGTGGGGAATGCGTCCAGCTCTGGAGTGACTCCACTTTGGAGCGGGAGCTGAGGGCCGTGGTTTGGAAGAAGCTGTGGCAGTGCTGATGTTTTCTGAAATCCATTGGTGCTGTTTTGTTTATAGAACCGGCTGAACTGCTCTGGGCAGTGGAGCAGTGATGTTGCATTTTGGGGTTTGAATGACGTGCAGCAAACGCATCTTGATGCTCAGTGGGGTTTCACAGAGAGGGACTGAAAGCCAGCCCGGCCTCGTCCCTTGGGATTATATTCGCTGTATTCATTGGTAGGCTTGTGCTGCCCATTATCCAATTTATAACTCTGCCGTGGATTAGGACGTGACAGATGGGGAAATGTCAGTCCTGCTGCAACTCCTGCTCTCAGGTCGCTTGAGCAGCTCAGCCCACATGAAACAAGTGACAGCAGGGCTGGAGGAGTGACAAGCTAAGTAAGCTTCAACAGGTAGAGCCTTCTATCTCCCAAGGGTGCAGGAACTGGGAAAGGTGAATGGTTTTACATGGAGTAATTGGTAGTAATGTTGATCTCTGTAGCTTTTTAAGGACAGTATTTCTGCAGGGAACCTGTTAAACCAGAAACAACCCTCTTGTCCTGGCTTGGAGACTTAGGGAGTCTGTGTAATGCCTTATTTCCTCTGCTTCGTTGCATCTCCTGTGCAAGTTTATCCTCTTAAACACTTTCTGGACTCTCTTCCATTTTGCTCCTTTAGCGGAGAGCTCTCTTTCCTCTGATCTGGTCTCTCAAGCTGCGTGTCCTTTTTCAGTCCCACTCATTGCAGAAAAATGGCCTTTTCTGAGATATTTACAGTATCTGAGTCAATATTTCTGTGTTTCTCTTTGTAAACAAAACCAGTCATTCGCGATCCAAAAGGAGTCGTTCAGCTGCTGTGCTGTGGGCTTCTCTCAAAGGAAGATCAGTGATTCTGAAGTGCACTGCCCCTCATGACATTCTTTTATGTGAATTTGAAGATTTCTTCCATTCAAGTTCTTAAGTGCCCCTTCTCATTTCAGTATAAAACTGCCTCTCAAAATATATCCACCAAGGTAATTTTTTTAATCATTCTTTCCCCGGGGAAACCTTAGCCACTATTTAAATAAGCAGTGGTCTGATTCTCTCTCTCTCTCTCTGGTTTTTTCTTCCCCTCCTCCCCTCAGAAGTGCTGAGCCAAGCACTGTAATTTTTGTGAATTAGGCCTCCCTGTTGCACTGTGCTGCTTTGGATGTCATGCCTGTTTTGATCAACTTTTTTTTCTCTCATTTTCTGCATTGATTTGGAATTATATTTTGAAGAATAATCTCTGTTATATATCCAGACTTGTTCTTTAGTCCACAGTTTCTGGATGTCTCTGGACCATCTGTCAGGCTGATTTTTTCAGGAGAGATCAGTTCAGGTTGTCTGGAAGGGCTCCCATTCACTGTGTAGGCATTGTGAGAAGCATTTTGATTTCAGGGCTGTGGATCTCTACTGAACAAACCAGAACTGAGACTTGCTGGGGAGCTTTTGCTTTTTGGTGACTGGCACCTTTCACACCTGATGATGTGAACTGTGTGATGTGGTGATTGTGTGTGGTCTGGAGAGCAGATCTGTTGTTAAAGGATTCTAAAGTTTTCAGAGCAGTTATTTTTTTTCCAGATCCTCTTGCTCTATGGAAATCTCAGTTATGGAGGAGGCTCAAGGTATTGTGCAAAAGCTGTGGTTCTTCTTTGCTGTGATTTCTTAGCTTTCTGAAGCAGGATGTGTTGCCTGTGGAGCACTTTGGGATGGAAGAGGCAGCACAGATGAAGGGTTGACTCCAAGTTTATTGTTTCCTTTGTATATAATTCACTGCTTCGGTTCAAGCTGCAGCAAAGACACAACCAAACCTTTCTGGTAAAGGCTTTCAGGCCATGTATTTTCAAATACATGGAGCAAGAGGCAGGGTTGCCATAGTGTGGTCATCATGAGAGAGCCCTTTTCTGTTTTCAGTACTCAATGAGTTTCAGAACCTAGAGCTTCTGAAGAGAATAGTCAGCCAATTTTACACCAGTTCTTTTCCTTTTGCGGCTTTTAGCTTGGTGGTGAATTTTTCTTTGCCAAGCTACCTACTCCCACAGCACAGTTCTAGTTCTGTTTATCCTCAGTAACCAGTGTACAACTGCTGTTAATCTGAATTCCTTCTCAGGGACGAAGGATTAGGAGTTAGCCCAGACATCTTGAATAGCTAGACAGGCAAGTGCTTTTCTTTTGCTTTCTCAGTTTATTATTATTATTTCTAATCCTGAGGCTTCATTTGCAGATTTTTCTTTGGTTTTGGAACCTGATTCTTTGTTTTGGTCCCAAGGCATTTTCCGTGCAATCCATAACTCTCTTGAGATGATCCAATTTCTCTTCCCTGTATATAGCATTTTTCTCATTCTAACTGCTTTAAACTTGATAAAAATTTTTCTTCTAAATGTAACTGCAGTTTCACATTACTAAATTATCTGGCTCTTTCACTGCCTGTTCAGTAGCTGTTCTGTAACACAAACTTTCTTGTGTGCCTTTCATTTAGACTTCCATTCTGGTAGCCAGGAATGGGCTACTGCTTGTTTGGGAATGTCTCTTTGAAGTCCTAGAGAACTTGACTTGAAGAGTTTGTCAGAAACCCCTGGATAGTATTACTTGATCCATTAAGTTGACAGCGTGTTGGAAGTAGTTATCCAGACTTTTTGACAAACAAAAAGAGCTAAAACATGCTGATTAATCTGTTGCATGGCTTTTTCCCATTCCATGTTGTTTGAGATTTTACTTTTTACCATGTTGTTGTTGTTTTCTCTCAACCTTGGTTTTTCCTGCAGGTCTTATTTGGATATTTGAAAAAGGCAACAAAACAATTAGAGTGAAACAGGGAGGAGTTCTTTGGCCAGATGTTGCTGTTAGGTGTGGATTTCTGGTTTATACTTAATAATGTGTGGGTGAGAAATCCAGGACAAACAACCATCTGTTCTCCCAATCCCTACAATGAGTGTGGAGTTTACTCTGTTGACCATATGTTTTCCATTGCTGTTGGAACAGTAAAATTAATTCGAGGCAACTGTGGTCACTTCTTCTGCATTACAATTTGTGAGCATCACAGTAGTGAACCTGAGAAAGCAGAGAAAATATTCATGGGAGGCTTTGGGGGAGAGAAACTCCTTGGAAAATGTCTTTTTACCACATGTTGTGGTTGAGGAAGTGTTCAGAATCAGTCAGAACATGAACACGTGTGGTTTTGTGTGTCGTTGAGATGGGAGGTGTTGGGAGGAGGGCACGTGGTGAGGAGCTGCTGGTTTGGCTTCCCTGGGAGTGTGAGTGTGCCAGGCAGGAGTGAGAAATGCCCCTGCACCGGGGCGCACTTGGGTTTCCTCTGCATGGTTCCTATTAAAATAAGAATGCATAGGATATCAGCGCAAAAACCTGGCTATTGCTTCAGGATTGTTGCATAATGCCTCGTTACGTGCCAGTTCATGACCTGTTGCAGCCTTACAAAGCAAGAGACAAACCCCTTTTCTCTTCCCTGACAGCCTTGCCGGGCTCCCCGTGCGCAGCCAGCCCGATGGCGTCCGCCACTGCCGTGCCTGTAGGATTTCACTATGAAACCAAATACGTAGTGCTCAGCTACCTGGGCCTCTCAGCACAGGAGAAGCCACAGGAGCATCCTCCTCCTCCTCCTCCTCCAACTCAAGGTAATGTTTGCATGGTCATCTCCAGCCATTGACACGTGCAGCTGTGTTTGCAGTTCGTTCTTGGGGTGTTTCTGCAGGGGTGCAGCGTGAGCCTGACGTTCGGTGTAATGAATCTCTTGGTTTATTCAGTCAAAAATGAATACATTTCAAGTGAAAGATGAGAGATGCTGATGGAAGCAAAGCTGTTTGTGCGTAGATTACTGTTTTAATTGGAGCCATGCCACGGCTGACTGGTGTTTAGGAAGCAAATAAGTGGTTTTAGTCGCTGTCTTAAGTCTAGGGGCATGGATATATATTACCTTTGTTGAGCCATCATGAGAATTTCAGCCCAGGCTTGCTATTTTCTTGAGACACAAGTGGAAGTAAGCAGGGGTGAGGTGGTGTTTACTGGCAAAAAGTGAGTGGTGTCTTGAGCAATCTCCTGTGCTAAATAGTTTTGCCCTATTACCCTGAGGCTCCTGTTGTTGTCAGTCAGTGCTGGTGCAGAGATGTGGCCTGTGCTACTTCTGGTTTTTTATTTATGTATTTATGAGAAGGACTGCACAGAGTCAGATGTTTCTTCCAGGACAGGTTTATGGATAAAAGAGGTTAAATAAATAAGTAGAAGGCAGAAGAAAAGAAGTTTGGTTGATTGTGTTTCACATAAACCTAAGGGGTAAAACTGTTCTTTATTTTGTGGTGGCAAGCACTTAAGCAATGTTGTTTGTCAGGATTGCCTGGGTGACTTGTCACTTCCTAATGACATTTTAGTCACTACTAGTTCTGTGATTCAGAATTTATTCTGATGAAAGGAGGATTAAAAAAAAACCCAAACCAAACAGAGAAATCTCCAGAATCCTTTTTCTCTTTGAACAATCATTTGAGAATGCATGTGCTGTCATTTACTGAACTCACCTGTCATGAACTGAGAAATTCCTGAAAAGAAAAGATTACATCAAAGTTAAAACAGAATTGCTTTTCAGTTTGACACTAAATCATACAGTTATATTATATATAACTGGTTATATTATATATAATTCATTAATGTTACTATATTTAATGCATAAAATTAATCTTACTATGTTTAAGGTGTTTGCTCCTTCTGCTTTGACTGCATCTGTGGTCCATGAAAGGAGAGGCACCTGTTTCATAAAACCCTTTGGAAAATGTGCTTATTTTAGCAATAACATCTCATTCTGAACATCCCACCCATTTATAACTGGGCTGTAACTGGAAATGTCTTGAGTACATATAAAGGTTCAGTGTGTCAGAGTCTGCTTTGTTCTCTAAATAGAAGGTTCAGAAAGGAAAACGTTAGTCTTAAAGCTTTTTAAAAATAATTTGGCTGTAGTTACTTTTGAAGTATTTGCAAATTGATGTGAAACCTTTGAAACTATTCTCATTACTGAAGCCTCTGAGCTTCCAGTCTGAATTACAGCAGTATGTTTAAACTTTCTAAAGAGGAAGCTACAAATGCTTAGATGAAAATTTTGTAGTCTCTTAAGAGGAGTTTACTTCTCAGATATTGTTTATATGTGTTAGCCTGTGTGACAGCAGTCTGCAGTTGGATTTGCTACTAAAATACTGTAAAGCATTCATACTTTACAACTTCTAAATAGGAAATCTTCCTGTCTTTTCCCCACGTCATTCCCCAAACCAGACAGTGACATCTCCTCTCCTGGTCATGTTTCACTTTGATTAGGTCTCTCTTTCAGTGTTTTTGCTGCTTTATCGTAAAAGCCTCTGGATTAAATAATTTTGCCTTACTTTTAATTTGCCAACTTGTTTCTCACTGTTTTGTAATGCTTTGAATGGACTTCAGGCTGTATTGAACTAAGCAAATGCTTTATCCTTCTGCTTCAGCTTTTGCCTCATTCTTTCCTAACTTTTCCTGGTGGTGGCTTTCTGCTTTCCATGCTTCTGAGAGATTTCTTTTGTCTGCGAGCTACATTTGAAAAATCCTTTCTCCTGCTTTTTCTCACCTTGCTCGTAATCAAGCAGTGTTTGAGCTGCACTCCCGGGCTGTGAGTGGTTATTTCAGTGTTGTGTGCATCTCCATTGTCTGTTGAGCACTCCATGTGCCCAGTGTCTCTCTCCCTGTTGTTTGGCCCGTGGCAGTGCCTGCCTGCTGTAATATGCACTCCCATAATGGACATTTCCTGCCCTGCCTAATGCACTGCTGGGAGGTCTCTGGGTGAGCTGAGAAACCTGGTCAGAGCAAGAGAGATGGGCAAGCTGGGAAATGGAAATGAACTGTCCCTGTCAGGAATCCATCCCAGCCTGAGGAGGAGACTTGTGGGTTTGGTGACAGACACAGGAGGGGTAACAACAGCACAGCACTGCTTCCTGCTTGTCTGTGTTTCACCAGCTGGTGATACACCACCTTGTGTGAGCCCAAATTCCTTCCGTTGTGGATTTCTGTGCTGCTTCACAGTGCTGGTCAGGAGTCTTTCTGCTCTATGGCTGAACACCAGTGATTGGTGAATGGAGAGGATTCCAATAAAAGCCACCTGTCCTTAATCTCACTTTGCTTTGATTTGGTTATTGTGCTGACAGACCTTCCATGGGAAGCAATGAAGCAACAATTTTGCCTATTGCCTGTTTCCTTCCCAGTTGCAGAACACTCCTGTATTTTGTGTTTCATTCATGACTCTGATTTGGAGTACTTTCCCTTCATTTATTTTTCTTAGATCCAAGTGAGACTGTACACCAGGTAAGTTTTCTGAGTCACATTCCGTGTGATGGGAGTATCCAGGAAGGCAAGTTGTAGCTTGCCCTGGTGGCCTTAACCTCCTTTGACTGAGTGGGAGAGTGAGGGACTCCTCTAGAGGGCAGTTCCGAGCAGGATCCCAATTCCAGCCACCTCGTGTCACCCTCTGGAGGATCTTCTGCCTTTCCACTGCATGTGAACAGAACGTGGCAGATCAGGAAAAAGGCACACTGCGTGCTGTTGGGATTTCTGTACTTCTCTTGAGTCTCTTTCTACTGCAGTCTCCCAGATTTCAGTGAAGTTTCAACACCCCAGTGGAATTAGACAGCACATCTGGTGGGTCAGAAAGAGCCAAAAAAATGATCCTTCCCAGCAGGAGTGGTACCATTTTATCTCTGCCAGAACTGGTAGGAGAGATTGAATGCTTTTGTTTGTTCCCCTTCCTTCCCTCCTACCATCACCTGCCTTTGTCTTCCTGCATTTTGTACTGGTTTTTTTCTAGTGTACATCTTTCTGTTTCAAAAACCGAGATAAGAGTAAAACTTCAAGGAAGGCTGATGGGTTTCCAGTTAAAACTTCTCTTTTTTTGCAGGCCTAATGTGCTTTGCAAGACTGATGGTTTTTAGAGGGTTTTTATTCAGTGAATAGAAAATTCAGAGAAATTACATAGAAAATTACATTGCTGTGTTTCCTTTTGAGTCTCTTGGCTGGTCTTGGTTTTGTTGCAAGAAGGATGGCTTCAGTTGCAAGCACTGAAATCACTTCTGGCTTCAAGCAAATAAGGTTGATCTAAATCAACACCTGATGAGCACTTGGAAATTTTTATTTTGCTATCTTTTTTTCAGCACAGGGACTGAAGAGAGAGCCATCCACAGTATTCCAGACTCTTGAAAAAAAGACAGTTATACTGGACAAGCCAATCTTTCAACATTGTAGCTCTATAGTGTTCTGTAATGGATTTCAGTGTCTCCAGAGGTAAATCCAGCAAATTAAACTGGCCAGTGCTTTGAGAGATGCTCCCTGTTAGTTTTGCCAGAGTACTGATTCTGCATAACAGTCACTGCTGTTTATTTAAAACAAAGTCCTTTAGCAGTAAATTCTGTTACTTTTTGGTAGGTTTTCAGGCAGATGAACAAATCAGATAAATTGATAAAACACATAGAGTAACCTCACCTGTGTAAGTTGATGTGGTTTGAGGCCACAGTTGAGTACATATATTAAAAATGTGTGGAAGCTCTTAGTTGTGTCTTCAATAGATTGTGGAGAGATGGTTTGAATTTTTTCAGAACTCTTATGATACCTGTAAGTACTGGTTCAGACACAGAAAATTATTACTAAGTATAGGAAAACATCTCTACACTTTTCCCCCTGAGGTCTCTCTCATTACAGAAGCTTCCACTCTGCAGTTGTTAGTATTATTAACTTTTCAAGTGAGTCTAAGTACTTTGGTTTTGTGATGCAATGTATTTGTATTATAAATGTTTCTTTGTATTTTATCAGGGAGTGAATTTTAATGTATTTCTCTTTTTTAATCTACTTCCCCATTGCTTGACACCATCCCATGAGCTTGTGGCTATGACAGACACTCTGAGCAAAAGTAGTTGTTCTGTGTTGTCCTTGACAGAGTGAAAAATTCTAAATAATCCCTTAGTTTAGAGAGCATCTGCAAGATTTACAGTCAGTGCCATTACTGCATGGTGACATAGATTAGCCAAGAGGTGAGCAAGGTTTTGACAGGTTTACAGTTTCCCTGAGGTGCATGCTATCCACAGTACTTTAATCCAATTATTATGCACAATAAATTGACCATTTATTATCACTTTGGAATTACCATATGAAGTGCTGTATGTAGTCAGTGATGGAGCCATTTTCCTGGTTTCCCACACACATGGTTCCTACTGTTGCCTTGTAGGAAACTGAGTTTTTTAGGTTGTTTTATCCTGGATGTTGAGCTTATTTGTTAGAGACATTCATCTTAGGGAAAAAATACCTGTTTGGGCTGTAAAGATTCATGCTGTAGGTCAGAGCAGTGCAGTTCATGGTAATAAAGGAGCTATTCCCTCACCTGAGGCAAGGAAAAGGAGCTTTTTGGGGTGTGAATTCCCACTTGATTGAGCCTCCTCTCTAAAAAAACCCAAAAAACCAACCAAAAAAAAAATTCTAGTTTGCAATACCTCGTCTCTTTTTAATATTTTAGACTTTTTCAGGTTTTTTTTAAGCTGAGCCTTCTTATGGTTTATAAAGAGCTTCTTTTAAACACTTCTGAAATTGAGGGCTACATCTATGTGTGGCAGCCCATGGTCTGGAGTTTGCTGGCATAATGGATGTACTTTTCATTAAAGGAAACAGATAAATACATTTGTAAAGAGATTTTATATATCTTTGTCACTTCTCAGTGCTTACAGTAATTTTAGAGTCCTAGTGAATGTTTTAAAAAGTCTGAGATGTTAAATACTACAGTCACGCTGAAAGTAAATTTTTAAGTCAACTGTATGAAAATTAATATAGAGACCTAGGAGAACTCAAAAATGAAAATACTGCTGAATTAAAATTACAGGCATGAAAGAAAAAATATCAGGAACAATCTGTGACATAAATGGTTTTCTTTTCCAATCATCTTTCATTCCCTTGAGCTAAAAAGGCATAACATCTTTCCAGTCTCCCCTTATAGTTGCTGTTGTCCCTTGTTAGCTGAAGTTTTGGCTCAAGCACTGTACAATGAGATGTGCAGACTCTGTGATGGATGACTTCCCATCCCTCCTCTTGGGATCAAACCTGGCAAATGGGTTAATCTTGTTTTGTTACTGAGTTTCTGGAGTTTTTCTGGAGTATTACATTTATTTAGTAGTCTGATGCTCCCTGATGCATTGCTTGATAGACTTCCAGAACACATTTCCTCAGCTTTTTTCAGTTACTTCCAAATACCTGAAACCCACAATCTTTACAGGAACATAATTGTGCCAACGTGAACATTTATTCCATAAATAGAAAGTAGAATGCACTGACTTGGTTCTGTAAGAACACGTAACAGAGGTTTGCTGTGCCTCTGGCTTGGGAAGAGGCCTTGCAGAGCCCAGAACAAAAAGCCCAGAAGAGGCAAACCCATTTCTTGAGCACAGGGAAGCATTCAATGCTCATGGCTCTTACAAACACCATTTCTGGTGTGACCATTTGCATCTTTGATAAAGAAAATATATTCTCAGCTAAAATAAGCTGGGTTTACTATTTTCTTCTACCTGTTTTTGACTTGGAACTTGTCTAACTGAGAAAAAGATAGCTCTCACTTAGGATCTGTGCTGTTGATGTTCTGCAGTGCTGTGTGCAGTGTTTGTTGGTAGGAGCCAATATCCAGGAGATGCAGAAAGCTGAAATCTGTTCTTTAATAGGGGAATAAACAGTGCAAAGTCACTGCTGTGGGAGGGGCAGGGTTTTGATGTTCTGGCATGACTGAATAGTCAGGTGCTCTCGGAATCAGCAGCTGCTGCAAAGCTGTGGGTGCTACGAGATGGAAACCATTGACTGCAGTGCTGATTGTCTGAACAGCTCTTTTGTACCACTGGCAGCAGTGGAATTCCTCTTCCTTCCATTTTCCGGGTGACTTCTTATGGAGTATGACAGCTTGTCCTGGGTGATCATCGTCACATCAGTCCCGTGAGAACGGGGGCACCTCTGTGCCTTCCCTGCACAGGCACAGCACAAGGGCTGGCACTTGCACACACTTGTTGCACTTGGCTCCAGAGCAGTGCTTCAGTTCTTCAAAGAAGCACCTGACAGGGACTGACAGGGCATTAACCAAAGGCTGAACAGTTTGCTCCTCTCTGGAATTTATTCAGAGTGGCAAAGAGGCGCTGCTTGGGAAGGGGTGTAAGGAGCTGAGTAAAGTTGTTCTGAACATGTGTGGTTAAGTCAAATGGAATTAAAGTGGCTGTCATTTGTTCTTTTAGACTGCTCACAGAAATAGATGAAAACGTTTTAGACTGACTTAAGCATACATTGGTTTAAAGGGATTCTTGTACTGAGTTTTTAAGCATTAACACGTGTTCAGTGGTTGATAGTGTGGGTTTTTAAAGTATTTTTCAGTTGTGGGAGACCTTGAAAGCTTATTGTGTAGTGTTTTTTTAAATACAGAAAATGCACAGTGTACTTCACTAGTGTGTGGTTAACTACACATCTGTGTGTGTTAAGTGCTTTTACAGTTTTCACACACCCTTTTATGAAATTTAGTAATTGTATGTGTCCATTGTGGAAGAAAAGGGAAGGCAAGACAACACTTAAAGTGAGTTCCAGCAGAGGAACAAACCAGAGAAAACAGGCCACAAAGCTGTCATTCACAAGACCACCAAATTATGATTTAGTGCCTTCAAAACAGGAGTGCAAGAAGACGTGCCAGAAAGCTGCACTGACTGTTACGAGACTTAGCTGAAGATCTGGATGTGAAATGGAAGTGGTGAGGAGGAAATTGAGTCAGATGATTCCAACATTACAGACACAAATCCTTTCCCTTTTTGTTGCCTTCAGCTGAGTGAAGAATGTCTGTAGAGCAGAACATTGTCTGGATGTCTAGGCAGAACTGTAGCTTTTGGTGTAGGTGCAGAAAGGGTGAGAAATTCAAATGTCCTGAATACCTGGGTTTGTTTGGAAGCAGTTTTGTGTCTCTTGGCACAGCATAATAATTAAGATGATTGAGAGTCTATGCAACCCTGACTGATATGACTGAAACAACCTTTTGTTAGCAATATCTAGAGCCAGCACAGGGAATATGTATTTGTGATCCCAAACCATGGCACGTGAACTTCTGGGGGTATGTAGCCATTTCAGATTCCTAAATTTCTTCATTAAGAGGATTGACAACTGCCTGACAATTGTGAGGTCCTTTGCCTCTGATCTTACTTGTGAACCCAGTGTTAAATTGTGGCCTGTAGGCTCGTCATGGCCAGAGAAATAAATGATGCACACTTCACAGGTTTCAGGATTCTTCATGGATGTCATTGCATAGTTGCTCTGAGAATGTTGTAGATTTTGCAAGCATCAATATAAATTTTGCAACTAAAAATCAGGCTTGTGCCAGTCTGCTTTGTTTTGGTGTAGTTTGATAATAAGTGTATTAGATATACTGGCTGATTGTTTATGTGCCTTAGTTTGATTTTGGTCTCAAATTGAAGATGTTGCTTTTAAAGTTCCTGTGTATTCTGTTTGTAGCCTTACAGTTTGGGTTTTGTTTTTTTTATTTTTTTAATTTAAAGCACCAGTTCTACCTTGAATAGGCCTGGAAGTTTATCTGTTTCTGGGTTCTTGTAAGAAGTCCTCTGGAGGGATCATACTTGTTGCTGTCTGAAATAGAACTTTCATCTCAAATTCCTTTATACTTAATATTTCAATACTGTGTTCCATTATCTACCTTGTTTGAAATATAAATTAAAACATTTGAATGATTTCTTTGGTTTCTTTCAGGGACTCAACAACAGCTTATGGCACAACATGCTCTGGAGAAAGAGGCTTTGGAGAAGATTAAAATAGAAATCGAGGAGGAGCTAAAACGTCTCGATGAAGAAATCTTGGAAGGTGCTCTTCAGGTTTTCCCGTTTCAATCCATAATCTCTATGCACTGTAATGGTGGTTAATTTGTAACAGGTACTCCAGTTAAAGAGATTTTTGAATTCATTGAATCTCTTTGTCCTCCTCCCCCCCACAAGATTTGTACACATTGTCACAAAGTAGTTAAAAGTTACCGTGTGGAGTGGTGGAGCCTGGCCAAAGCAAACAACTGGATGACATTTAATAGGCTGCTATAAATAATGAAAAGTAAACAGCCCTTAAGCTGCTGCACTTGATGGTAGTACTCAGGAGTTAATATTTCAAGGAGTGTGGACTTAAACTGTCAGATTTCTCCCTTCCACCAGGTTTATTTTTTGTGATGTGCCTTAACTGTAAATGTGGCTTTTCTAGGACTCCCAGCAAGTCCATCTTTACTTTGCATGTGTGTTGCAAATCAGAAATCTGAAATACAAACACTCCAGAGCTGTTTAAGTTCGTTCATATGGAACTTTTAGAAGTTTTAGACTGAGAAGGAAAAGGTTATATGAACAAAACAATATTTAAAAAAACCCAATACTGTAGTACTGCTGCAGATATGTCCATGTGTGGACAGATTTACTGTGAAGAGGCTCTTCTGCTGCTCCATCAGGGTTGGCATCAGCTTAAAATGGGAGAATAGCTGCACATTCAGCAAACTTGCTGGTTAGGATGCAATTGTGAAACAATTGCTGGTGGGAGAATGTAGCTCAAAGTCATCTCTGCCTTGTTAGTAGCACTTTCAGAATGTATTTGGACATTTTTTACTGTGATTTGTTCATTGCATGCTTTAACTACAGGGCTGGGATTTTCTTTGTCCCTCATGTAAACTGCCAGGATAAGGAATCTGAGACTGTTGATGTTCTTCTGTGAATCTGTTTTATGTTGTGTACCTTCTTCTCTCAGCATTTACCACTACAGGGTTTGACTGCCACACTTCCCCAGTGTTCAGCCCTGCCAATCCAGAGAGCTCAATAGAAGACTGCCTGGCTCATCTGGGGGAGAAAGTGTCCCAGGAGTTGAAGGAACATCTGCACAAAGCACTGCAGAGCTTGCTTAGCAAGTGAGTTTCCATTTGCTTTTTCAAAGGTGTTTCCTTTTCACTGTGACTGCTGCTGAAATGCTAAAGTTGGGACTGCATCTTGTATTGCATTTTTCTTTTTCAGTCTTCCTTTATCTGGCTGGGCTGGTTTTTTAGGGGTTGTTTTGTTTTGCAGTGTAATGTGCAAATACTTTTTTGTGGTATTTGCCCTTTGCAACAATGTAAGTTCTGCAATTTTTCTGAGCTTTTGTTGCTGAATTTCAAGCAGTTTGAGTTGCTGGTGAAACTGGCTGCTGCCATGGCCAGTTTCATGAATGCTGGGCTGTAGCCACATTAATATCTTTAGCCTTACAGCAAAGAGTGGAGCTGAAGGTTTGTTTGTAGCTGAAGGCTTGTTGTGTAGCTAGCACATTGCAGTTGTCATGCTGCTATTTTAATTAATGCCTTTGCAAATTGGTGCAATTGTGGCAGTTGCTTGGTTTTCTGTTATAAATTACCAGCCTGAAATTGAATGGATTCACATGAACTACTTGAGGCTTTTCTGAGTGACCTCCAAATGTTTTGGTAGGGAGCTGGAGTTGGGAGGTGCTGCTTTAGGAAGAGCTGCATAAATGCAGCCATGCATTTAAGTGGTTCTAGCTTGTTGATATTCTGATGTTTTAGGCATTCATTGCACACATGAAGTCAGAAATGCCTGTGAAACCATGTTGCCTTTTTCTAAGGCAAACTAGAATTACTGTTTAATCTCTTGATAATATCCTTCCTACAGCTGTTCCTGCTCTTCTCATTCCACTGATTGATTTAGATTTGGTTTCAAAGAATTAATGTGCCAAGGAAGTCAAGAGAATGCCCTTAAAATGACAAACCCAAATTATGTTTTCCCCACTGTGCTTTAACTCTGTTCTTTTCCCCCTCTTGCTAGTGTAGTGCTGTTTGATGCAATACTTACTAATTTAGCTTATATTTTCCTGCCCTCTGACATGCATATAAAGAAGTGTTAGGGTACAGGAGGCTGTTAAATCATGACAGGTTCCTGGAGTTCCACGAGCAGTTTTCTGTCCAATGCCAGTTACCATTATTTCCATTAAAGTCTGAACTCAGCTTTTGCAATGATCTGGCTGAGGACAGCTGCTTTTGAAGGAGTGCATCTTCTGCTGTCACTTGGCAGAAAGCCTTTGCTCTTATTGATTCCTAGATGCCAAATGATCTTGGAGGAAAAAGTATGGAAGAGACGAGTTCCATCGCCCCAATTCAGAGAAGTAGAGACGTGATTAATCTAGAATAGAGGTTTCTACTGAAGTGTGAAGGGGTTTTGTGATCACAAGTGCTGTTTCTTGCAAATAAAGGTTTCAACTCTTAACATAATGCTAATGCAGTCAAACAACCTGCTAGTCCATAGCCTGTTTACAAAATTTTACTCTGCATTGGCCCTTAGCTCAGGTATGAATTTCTTAGTGGAATTTTCTGTCTTTAAAACCTTAGATTATAAAAAAAATTATGCAAGAGCTTATTTTCTAGCATATCAGAAAACCTACTTATCTAATGTCTTTTAAGTTGCAGAGCATCACATTATGAGGAAATTCAGTTATACCAAAGTTGTGTGTAAGTGGGAGAAAGGTGATGCCTTCCTGACCCTGCCTGGTGCTGATGTTCTACGTCCTGTAACACAAGCCCTGTTAGCTGCTGAAAATCACTTGCTGTAACACATGTGAAGATATTTTGCTCTCTGGGAAGCGAGAACTTTCTTTCATTCACGTTCTTTTGTTTCCTTTTCTAACTTTCAGTGTTGGTTTAACTCCTGCAGGCCGGTGACATACCAGGAGTATCGGGAGCGCACGCAGGAGGCAGCTGCTCATGCCAGTGGGTGGAACAAGGTACCAGAGCACTGACTTGCATTTGGATCTGTCTCTTTGATGTCTGCATTGTTTGTGCTGGGCACAGTTGTGCTTCACAGAGGGGCAAGAATAGAAAGAACTTGGTTTTAGGGTGAAGTAAATTCTCAGGGTGGTAGTTTTATAGATAATTTAGCCAGAAGTTACTGAGTGGAATTGTCAGGTCAACCGTGGTAAAATGAAAAGTTAGACATGTTGCTTGACTTATTTTTTTTAAACTCCCAAGAGAGGTTAATTGCTGCAGCAACTTTGGAATGCAATCTAAGACATTTTTTTCATAATACTTCTCTACTCTTTCCCTCCTGCAATGTCAGGTTTAAAATATATGTAAAAAAAGAGTGCTGAACATGGTGAAAATAAAAATTGACAGTGTCTTCATGATATTTAAATTGTTCAGAAAACATAGGGATGGTGTTTCTACCTGGTTTCAAGAGTAGTTATCTCAAGTGATAGGAATCTTCTTTTTCAAACAAAATGCAAATCTGTAAATGAATTATCTTAAAATGCTTTTCATGTAGAATGAGTAGATTACTCTTCCCAGATGCATCTTTCATTAATCATTCAAATTCATCATCTTAATGATTCTCTAATGGGTTCAGTGGGCATCAAAAAGAGAATGAAAGAACCAAATAACTACTTGCAAATTTAATCACAATTTGAGTGTTAAAATGTAGACTTAAATTTAAAACAGAACAAGAAATCTTTTTCCCCCCCTCAACATTTTTTTTTCAGGAAGACTTTTCCCTGACTAGATTTCCCTGCTCCCTTCAGAAACTGTTCATCTAACCAAGGGTGTGGGCACTTTTCAAAGCAGTTCAATAAACACTGCATGATAATTTACTGCCCGTGGCTCCAGCAATTATCATTGCTTTATGTGTGTGCTCCTTCAATTTGTCATCTTGTGATTCACAGCAGTTTGGTTTGAACAACCATGAAATGTGATTATCCAGAAGGTGGCTTAAGCCATTTCACTCTTCATCTGCTGAGAGCTAAAACCAAGCACAAAACCAGTCACTGTGGCTCAGCTGGCAAGGGAGGAGGTGCTGGGGCTTCTCAGGTCCAAATGCTTTGGGTGCCCACCTGCTGAAGGTGCAGGTGGGTGAATGGGCTGCTTTGGGGGGTTGTGATGCAGCCTGCATTGCTGCTGCATTGCTGCAGCCCCTGGGGCTGGTGGATTGCTGTCCCCATCAGCTTGTGGTGGACAGCCTCGTCCAGAACATCTTTGCCATCAGCTCTGCTCGCAGAATTTGTTGCTGCAAAACGTGCAGTGCAAAAGCAAACCAGAGTGGAAATTTTGTACCCCAGCACAGCGTCTGTCTGCATTGTTTTTGTGGTAGCTTGGAGCTCCAGGAATGCCCAGCAGTTCCTTCAATAATCCTTGTTTTGAGGAGATGGAATGCATTTCTGTTGGTTTCATTTCCTTTTAATTTCCTTTATCATCTTAATCAGAGCTGTGTTTTGTAACAGAAGAAATCTAGAAACCTTTCCTGCCATCTCAGGTCAGCTTAATATTTACTCTAAAGGAGCTGTTAGAAAAACATGTTGATGTTGAATTCTATAAAGGAAAAGGGTGTTCATCTTTCATTTGAAGTAAGGCTCTCATTTTAAAAACAACAAATTCCAAACCACCTCAGACAGGGCAAATTGAATTTCTATAATAAAATGAACATAATAAAGAAATTTTAAATACTCCATTGCTGAGTTTTTACTCTTTTTGCTTAAAACTGAATATTATATATATATATATCTCCAAAGGACATAATCCCACTGTTGTGCAACATCTGAAAAGATAACAGATATTGTTATTGAGAGACAGTTGAACTGGTGAGTAAGGCAGCAGTCCATTCTTACTAATTAATGGGCAAAGAATAGTGCAACAAGAATATAAATAATAATCATGTGAAGAATTAGATTAATTTTAAGTTGAAATAGTCAAAAGCTACACAGAACTGCAATAATTTTAGATATAGCTTCCTCAAAAAAATACAGCTTCCCCAAAGCCTCTGAACTTTCTTTTGGGGTTTTTTTGTGCACATTTAAATTTGTAATATTGTACAATGGGATATTGGACTAATGTAATGGACACAAGTGTTTCATTTACACAATCAGCTATCTTCTGGTAGTAAAGTGGGTTTTATAATGATTCCCTAGAAGTTTCCTCCTGCCAACTATTTTCCGTGTGTATTTTTCTTCAGTCAAAATATAAATATCCCCTCACATTCCTTCCCAGGCATCCTGGTGGAGGGAGCTGCAGTTGCTTTGAGCTGCAAAGGCTGTATTTTTAATTTGTTCTAATTAAATCTCACCACCATTCACACAAGCTGCTCTTCTGTGCAGAAGGGTGTTGTGAACTTTGATGGAAGTACTGTGAGGTAATTTCCTTCATGAATTCAGGGACAGTCTTGCTCAAGCCTGCTCCTGTTCCTGCTGGTCCCAGAGGCAGGAGTGCCAGTAATTTCGGTGGGAAGGGAGAGCTGGGAGCTGTTTGTTGGTCTGTGTGGGACTGGGTGTTGGAGTCTGAGTCCCTCACTCTGAGGCCTGAAGAGGCTTGCTGAGTTTGGGAGCAATGGGTGGATTAGGCAACAAGCTGGCAAAGGAAGAAGGCAACAATCATGTTCACTGTGGCAGCATTTGAGCTCCCTTCATTTCCCAAGCAGCCTTGCCTTGCCTTTGTTGCTCTTGCCTTCAGCTTACAGTAAATGTCAAATATTTTGAGATCTCAGTGTTCATGCTGCTGTAGAGTTATGTGGGTGTGCCCAAAGCCTCTGAAAGAGGCCTAGCCTTGACAGCTTGGGGTTTTTTTGATCCGAAAAGGTTGGAGCTTCCTCTTGACACCTCATCTTGATCTGCTCGTCATACCTGTGCACTGTGATCTTGCACCTCTTCTGCCTCTGAGTGGAGATTAATTGCAAGAAGCTCAAAAACCCCAACACTTCTAAAATTCAAACACTTTTAAACTTCTGACACCATGGCATCCCTAGTGAAGTGTTAACAGTTACCAGTGTTAACTGTTCATCACAGAACAACAGTGCTATAACCTGTCTGCCAGTCTTGGACTCCTTTGTTAATCAGCTGGAGCATCTTAAATTTATCAGATTATGGGCATGTTTTAGTCTGGTTTGAGTAGTCAATCTCGGTGTGATGCCACCATGAATTTAGTACAAATCTCAATTTCAGCTTACTTTGCCTATTCATCTTCCTCCAGCTTTGCACCCCAAAGTGTGATTTTTGGTAATAGTAGTGCAGGATATTTACAGAAATGAAAACCAGGCTGATGAGAGAAGAGACTGGAAAAGGAAGGAGGCATTAGGAGTTGGGTATGAGCAGTAGTAGAGCCCTCCTCTCCCTTGTGCAGCTGGAAACAGCATTCCACTCTGCACAGTGAATAGATGTGCAGTGCAGTTGCCTCAATTAAAATGCAGTAAAACAAATATTTTTCTCTTGTGTCACAATAATGCTTTTTCAGATGCTAATGACTTCAGTTCACACCAGTTTCCCAACCTTGGGTTGCTGCATATAAACATTGCCAGAGGGTCACTTGCATGCTCTAGGAGAATAAATTTAGAGTTTAAAAGTTTGACTGCATGTTGTTTTTTGTTTAAACAAAAACATCATTTCAGAAGGAAGTGTCTGGAACCAAACACTGTGAAGGAGGTGGATTCACAGGGCCTTGCATCTTCCAGAGCAACTTAGGTTAAGGCTGAGCATTCAGTTAAAAGGTTTCTGAAGAGGAATGGGAGTAGGAAATGAGGGAGGAAGATCTCTCTGTGTTAAATTTGGCATCAGAGGGAGAGTTTGACGTGGAAAGGGCTTTGTGCTTGTCATTTTAAACATGTTTGTAATGTTGTGCTGTTGGGTGGAGGTGTTTGTTTCTGTCCTGCCTCCAAGCCCAGTGTGAACTTCTGAAGAGACTGTCTAGTGCAGTGTTCCTATTCAAGAATGGGTGTGAGATTGCTGTTTGCATTTGGATGCAAATCCCTTCAAGTTATTTATGACGTTGCATCTTTCCACTTCTGGGGTAGCAAGTTCTGGACCTGCTTCTCTACCTGAACCCTGTGTTGGGAAAAAAGTGGGGCTTAAGAAAACACTGCAGTCATGTTCTGTCAAATTCTCAAGTTAGACACTGGGTTTTTGCCTGCCAGATGAATTGCTTCTTTTTTAATACATTTTATTGTGTGTTTGCCTTGTGTCTTCTCAGAAATGAAGTGTATAGTTCCTGGTGTGTTTGGACTTGAAGACTCAGACTTTTTCTGTGGACACATGAATTCTGTTGTAGCTGCAGAGTAGGATTGATAATGCTTTCTGTATTTATTCACAACTCTTGTCTTCTGAAGGTCTTGGTGCCCCTGGTTCTGTTACAACAATTTCTGATGGAGCTGACCCGACGGGGCCAGGAACCACTGAGTGCCCTTGTGAACTTCGGGGTGACATATCTAGAAGATTATTCTGCAGATTACATCATCCAACAAGGAGGATGGGTAAGAAGACCTCATTTCTAAGTGTGATCCTGGTAGGAGTGAAAGCTAAGAGGGGTTGCTAGAAGTAAGCCAGATGCAAGAAGGAATGACTCAGAAAAAGAAATAAAAAAATAATCAGGAGTGCAGGAGCAGAGAGGGATCTGGGGCAGTCATCTATTTCTCTTCTGTGCCCCAAGGCAGAGCTGACTTTCACCCATTTGTTTTTGATGTTGATATTAAACACCTGTGTGATTGGACTCCACAATTTCCCCAGGCAGTCTGTTCCAGATCTTTGCATGCCTGATTTGTTGGATTGCTGTTGAAATTGAAGAGGTCCTTAGGTGTCAGATAACAATTAATTTTCGTACAGTGTATGTTAAGGTGCTAATTTGTTGCAGTGTGGTGAGCTTTGTGCTTCCTTATTAATATACATGGGGCACTGCATTTGGAAGCAGACACCTGTAACAAGAGGTGATATGCCTGAGAGGCTCCTCTTTTTAATGGTATCTTCACCCTCTGGTGACTGCTGGGAAAGGTATATGGGTTCTTTACTCCTCTTGAATTTCAGAGAGTTTCTTAGCAGATAAGTAACTGAGGAGCACTTCATACAGAAATGTCAATACTAATTTATTTTTATAATAAGTGATAAGATAGCTAATGCCTATTAGAGCTTACAGATGTATAGTTACATGCATAGAATAAGCAATCAGGATTTCTTTGTGCTGCATTTTTCCTTGTAGAAATCTTTAATTCATGGTAACCAGTGTTCCTGAGTCATGGCATGCTGAGAAAGTTTCATTTAGAAATACTTCAGAAAGGCAGCTCGCAGCTGATGAGCTGGGTCTTGAAGGCTGAGCCTAAGATTGCTGGGTTTGGGAAGAATGCCAGATTTGAATGGAATTAATCTGGGATTTGTGAAATGGCTCCAGCAAGCTGATCTATTCTAAAAAGAAAAGCTGTTCAGGAAAACCCAGTGATAAAAAAGTACCAGTAGGAAAAATCTCATTCAGAAGCTTCTCGTATTTCCAGAGTTCACCTGAGGGGTTTTTTGGAAGAGTAGCTTGTTCCAGAATTTCTGCACATTTGCACCTCCTTTACCTGTTCCCTTCCTGGCAGTTGTGGAGAGCATTCTCAAGGCCTGTGGGAGGGATTGTTTGTCTTTAATGGACAGGAGCACTCACAGCCTGCAGCCAAATGACCTTGGGGCCTTTGATAAATGCACTCATATCTCAAAGTATTGTCATCCCAGGGCGGGCCCTTTCTTGCAGCTTTTAGACAGATCGATGTTCCTACTTTTTCTGCTTTTCTTTTGTTTTTTTGACCTCCAAAAGGGCTGTGCTGTGCTCTCCAGCCCCTTTTTGAGGCCTTGCACTTCACAGAGTGCAAAGCTTTTGAAAACAAGAGGCTTTCCAGCACGGGGGCTGTGCTTTGTGTTTGGGTGGCTGTGCTTGGATGTACAGAGCTGGGGGATGTCCAGCGTGTCTGTGCACATCCAGCCAGGCAGAAAATCAGACTGACACGGGCAGTGCAGCAAACAAGCCAGAGCTATTTTTGAAACAGCACAAGAGGCGAGGAAAGAGACAAGGTGATGAAAATCCTTTCCAGATGAATTAATGTAGCTGCACTAACCTTTGTGACTTGCTCTGGGGATGGGCTTGAGGACCCGCTGGGCATGTGGCTGTTTGTGGAGGAAGGGGATATATATGGGTACATTGTATTTTCTCCTCCCTGCAAGGAAAAGCTGCTTTTTCACCCTGTGGTGTGTTTCTGGGTTTGTTCTGAGGCTGTGGGACGGCAGTGCTGGGAGCAGTGCATGGGTGGATGGGAGAGGTGGTGTTCTGAGAAGGGCCAGGAAAGCCTGGCAGGCTGGTAGCCACACAAAGCGTTGGAGTGTTTGCATTTTTTAAGATAAGCATCTGCCACAGGGGCTCTGTGTGCAGGATCAAGTTGTCAGTAATAATTTGCTCGAGCCATAAGGGCAGTGTGTAAACCGGGGAGTTTCCAGTGACTCATGTTGCTGTGACAGTAAGAGGTTCAATTTTTGTGTTATTTTGGGGCTGTATAAGTTAGGTCTTTCCTGCAGCTGCTAAGAGCTTGCTCAGAAGTGAGATGCAAGAATAGCCTGTCTGGTTTTCTGTGGATCTGGAGCAGCTTTTCAGGGGCAGACCTGAAAAGCTCTGTCGTGTCTCTGGTGCTGTGTCATCCCTTAGCACCGTGTAATTTGGGATCTTCCTCAATTTTTGGATTGAAGTCAACCTTTGCCAGGAGAGGAGTAGCCAGTCAGAGGTGAGGGATCAGCTGAGCCCTTCCTTTGCCTCAGTGCAGATCTGTGGAGTCAGAACTGCACAGAGCTGTGTCATCCATTTGCTGCATCATTCTGTGCAGCCACGATGTGGCTGGAGGAGCTCCCAGAGTTCTGCATGTGTGCAGGACCTGAGGCTCTCTTGTGAGCTCAGGAGGCTTGTAAGTCCAGGAAAGCATCTGACTGAGGATGGTAGGCAGCTAACTAGAAGCAAAATTTCCAGCTCAAGGGGATAAAGGTTTACAAATTGGGTAGCTGTGCAGCAGATTTCAAGAAATTGGCATGGCTTGTGGGAAATGAGAAATTTGATATACTCAAGGATGACAAGTTGCTTTTAGATTTTCCATGCTGGTCCCACAGAGATATGGTGCTGAGCTGGTGTGGTGAAACAATGAGTGTTCCCCTCCCATTCTCCCTTCAGGCACTAAAATTGCTAACTTGTGATGGCAGTGTGGGACTGGGATGTACTGGTGAGTTGCTTGGGTTGGTGAGGGAATGGCTGGCATAGTTTTATGCTCCCTCTTTCACTGATTCCTCTGACAGGTTTGGCTACAACTCTTGCATTTACCTGTTTGACTCTTAAGTTTTAAAATGATCTCTCTTTTGGAGCAAAAAGCGTGCTGGGCATTCCAGGTTCTCTAAACAGACACCTGTGGGGATACACATTTCTTCCTCCTGACTGCTGGGTGCACTGGTCCTGCTAAGACCTTCTTCCTTTATCATCTTGAGCCATTGCAAAACAATACCTACCTGGATTTACAGGCAGCTTTGTTCTTTTCTTTCCCAAAAGCAAGGTTAGGGCTCATCAAACAGACGTGCAGTGTGTACATGCTCTCCCCCCCCCTTCCCTCATCTCCCCTCCCCTTCCCTCATCTCCCCTCCCTTCTCTCCTCCTACCTCCCCTGCCTTTTTGCTCTCTCCGACTTCTCCAGGGCTGAATGCTGCTGCATCAGAAGCAATTCTTGGTCTCCTGGAAAAGTGCACAGTAAGACCAGTCAGTTGGTAAGGATTTTTTTTCCCCTCTTCCTTTCCCACCCCTTCCCAAATAATTTATTTCTTCTCAAGTTCTGCAGATTCTGTTTTCCATGGTTAGATGTCATCTTTGTAAAAGTATCTGGGAATGTCTATAAGGAGGAAAGAGTGTAAGTTTTCTTGGAAACTAGCTGCCTTTTTTCTCTCAGGTCCCCATTCCTGTTACCAGCCCCTCTGCTTTCCCCTTGTTTGAGCCTTTTTATCAAAATGCAGTTAATAACCTTTCTTCTCAGCACAAGCCTGGGAGTTACATTTGTGACCCGTGGCAGAAATTGTCTCTGCCTTCCCAGGGGTCTTGTCTCATTCAGTCCAGACCTGGATTTGCATTTAACTAGTTAACTGCCCATGTTGAAGGGCATAAAAGTAAATTTGCTTGAAATCTACATAGTGTTTACAGTTTCCTATCTCAGCCTTAGAGGAGCTGTTTTCTCTGTGTCTCCAGTGTTTTGTCTTGGGCTTTGCAGCTGATTTCGTTGTTTTCTTTGCTGCTGGTGATTGAAGAATACACATATTAGAGTGTTAACAATCCGGAGGAGAAAGAGAGTAAAGAGGATTGTCATCCTAGGGAAGTGGGAGGTAGTCTGTCCGTGCTTTCAGAGATGAAAATCTCCTGCAGCAGTCCAGGTGTCTGCCCTGGGAATGACGATGCAGAAATAGAGAGCCGTGCTCTGCTGGAGGAGAGAGAAGTAAGTTTAATGTGGCAGAGATGCAAGAAAGGACAGTCTAGTTAGAGGAGTCCTAGAAAGGAGTTTCCCTTTCAAAATAATTATGCTTTATGCTTGTATCATGGAATACTGCAGCAAAGTAACTTTGGTACGGTAATAGGTGTGTTTTTTTTAATTTTTAGGCACTGTGGCTGAAGAAGGACATTAAATAGTAAAGAAGCAACTAGATCTCCTTTCTCTTTCCCCTTCCAACCGCTTCAAATCTGAAGAAGTGGTCTATAAATAAGGGAATTTACCTCATTTTAAACCCGTAAGACTGAAACCTTAAGGGTGTTGCCTTGGTGCTGACTCTTCTGCAGGCTGTAGAGGTTATGTTGGAAGGCAGGGATGGAAGAGGATCATTTCTGCATGCTGTTTTAGCCAAAGCATTCCTTGAAGGGAATGAGAGCAGTGGCTGCAATATCAGAGTGCTTTGATGTGGTTCACTTGCCCTTCTTTTCCTTTTTTTTCCTTAATGAAAAGTGCAGTCCTATTTGTAAGAACTCTGCTCTCTTTTTCTTGGCTCCACCTATTTAACAGTTTCAGAGGAATGAACAGAGAGGCTCAGTAAGTGCCTGAGGGCTTTCTGGGGCTTCTTTATATTTTAGAATGTTCTGTTCTGGATCTGAGTGTTGTCAGCAGCTCCTTTACAATCAGTTTCTCTGAAGGATTAGCCGGGTGATGCTGTCAGGTGTGACTTCCACGAGAATCTGAGGTTTGGTATAACAGGAGCAGATGCAGCCCCAGCCTGGGCACACCCAGAGGGGAGTGAAACCATTCCTGGGTACAGGCACCCCTGCTCCAGCACACAGCTGCTCCTCTGCCCCAGCTACAGATCATGCAACGAGCACATTCCCAGCTCTAGGGAAGTTTGTTGTTGTGGGAAGTTTGCTTATGTCCCCGTGGGAGATGTCTTAGGATCTCTGAACACACGTAGGCCAGCTGGTCACTCCTTACCTCTTGTTTTTCAGACACTGGGTCTTAGGCACAAATGCATTTGATGGTTCCTGGTGCTCGTTGCTGTGACACTGCTGGTGTGGGGAAGGTGGCCATGGAAGCATAGAATATCCTGAGTTGGAAGGGACCCACAAGGATCCCTGAGTCCTTGCCCTGAACCACACCATGTGCCTGAGGGCATTGTCCAAACTCCTCTTGAGCTTCATTTCTCTCTGGGATTGGTTATGTTACAAGACAGTCAGTGCCCTCACCTAAAAACTTTCTGGCTGAATTGAGTGTTTGAAATTTTTATTATTGCAAGATTTCTCTCCTGGGACACTGTGTTCTGCCAGCATTTCCTCTTGAATCTCAGGATACTCTTTTTCTCAGGGATTTTATGTGGCCCTGTTTAGTTTTGTGTTGAGTGGTTGAAGCTCAGGGAACATGGAGGTTTTTTCCCCTGGTGGCACTCTCTGACCTGTATAGAATTTTTGCCTGTGTCAGACAAAATCAGGATCTGGGGTGTACAGGTGGCTTGCTGGGCTCTATATTTTTCAGGTGGGCTTTTTTGTGCCTTCAGAAATGAGTTTAGTGTGAGTTGCCTATCCACATCATTCCTTGTTTACACTTTTAAGAACTGAACCAGAGACCAGTTGAGCTTTTAAGAACACTTAAAACCAAACCCTGAAAGAAGCTGTTAGACACAGCTGTTTTGGATTTTCCTGGTCTTTGGAGTTTACAGGGGAGGGCATTCAAAGTCTGCTCTAAGGTGCAGCAAATGCTCTGTTGGACACCTTGATGGGGTTCTCTTCTGTTCTAATCTAATCTTGTCTCCATTATAGATGCAATGTGTGCTACTACTACTGTTTTTTGTAGAGAAAATAGTTGCTTTTATCTTTGAGACATTCAGAATTTTGATTTGAATAGCTCTTGGCACCAGAAGCAGCTTTGCATAAATCATGCTGAAATTATTACTTTGTTAAGTAAGGATTTTTTTTTCCTTATGTGTAGTTAAAGGTTTTGCTGTTCAGTAAATATATACTATAGGTAACGGAGCCTGTTTGTTTGTATACACTTAGAAATAGACATATTGGAAAATTATGAAAGGTAATATAGACAATATAAGGGTCAGTTTCTATGTTTTGAGAGAGGTTTCGTTATGTTTGCTGTCTTTAAATCATAATTGAAAGTTAACAGATGTTTTTCAATAACAGTTCTGTACTATATTACTGTAGGAGCTGTCAGACTGGTTTTTTTGTCCATTATTTGTTACCACCTTGCTGTTGTGCAGTGTAGCTCACCCTGCAGCATGCTGGCTGTGCCTCTCCTGAGGGCAGTTAGCAGTGCTTCCTGTCACTTGTAGAAGCATTGAGGAACATTCCTGAGTCAAATCCCACGGGCTGAGGACAGTGGCTGATATCAGTAGCTGATTTTTTTCCCAAGGCTGCCCCATGGGATGTGACCATTCTTGCTGTGCTCTAGCCAAGCAGGGAAACGTGCAGGTCTCTGTCTCCTCTTAAGTTGTGCCAGCTCTTCCCTCAAGTGGCAGTGGTTGGGATCAGGAGTGGCAGTGAGGGACTCCAGCTTCTCTACCACACCTGCCCTGGTTCTCTAAGTATGCTGGGTGAGGAAAAACACTCCCAGCTTTGCCAGTTTCCAACTGCAAATATGAAAAAGAGCAACTCTGGTGTTTCTGGATTGAAGCAGTATACTGTCTATTTACAATAAACAAAGCAGATAAAGAAATGCTTACATACATTCCTTACGTACTATTAAATCTAAAGTGTAGGGCTTATATAAGGCCTGCTCAGGTTATTAAAAATCCTTCCATGTGTTCCATCCTGTCCTGAAATAATCTGCCTGTTGGAGCTTTGCTTCTGGGTCACATCTGCAGATGAATCAAGAGAATTGTCCTAAATGTCATTCAGTTTTTATCGCAGCTGCTTTAAAAGGAAAAAAAACTCCACCAAAGCGCAAACCTCAACTGAACCGGCACAAAATCCGACCTTTATCCGCTTGACTTTATGTATTAAATCTTAATTCAGCTCAAGAAATATTAATCGTGTATCCTAAATAATGCCTATTACTGCCTGGATTTTCAATTAAAGCTTCATAAGCTTTTAAGGAAAAAGTTAAAATTACCCACTGCCAGTGTGTCAGCTCTGCCCCAGCCTTCCCAGCCCAGGTGAGTTTCTCTCCAAGCCTGGGGAGTCGTGTCCCTGAGGCACTGACACAGAAGGTAAATGGTCTGTAAAGACAGAAAGGAATCAGCCAGGCTGCATAAGGCTCTGATTTGTAGGGAGCCAGCAGCTGATAACTCCGTTGAGGTCAGCGCAGTTTGCGTGAGAAAAGGAACAATAAAACCCTTGAGCCCCTCTGGCCCTGCTCCCTCCTGCTGAAGGCGGGCTGCGTGTGTAGTGTTGGCATTAATGGCATTAATTAATTACTGGAAGTGATGAGGATGGCCCATGTTCCTTGTACAACCATCCCTTCATTGCCTCACCCTCTCCAGAGCAGCTTATCCTGCTTGTTACCCTCCAGATGTGCCCAGATCATACCTGTATTTTGTGAGAAGCAAATCTCCAGTGGAAGCACGCCATTAGAAGTACCAGGATGTTTTAATTTCAGGGCAGTCCCTGTACCCACTGTCCCCACTGGCTACAGGTGGCTCCATCCTCCCCTCTGTGGCCTGCTGAGTCATGGCTCAAAACCTCTTGGCTTTCACCAGTGCACAGGGTGTGATTTCAGGGCAATTCAGGACGTCTCAGTGTAGCCCTTGTTGGGGATTTTTTTGCTGCAATCACCAGAGCTCACAAATCCTCAGCAGCATAGTGTGTTTTTTGGAATATTTTTGTATGTGCCTCATGCTGAGTGAGTCACAGCAGCACGTGTGCTGTGTTGGAATGTTAAGAGCAGCATTGTTATCAGTGGTGTGTGTCCCTGTTCTTTCTTCTAATGTCACACCACAGATGTGGTCTAGTGTGTTTGTGATGTGGTGTGGACAGGAAATAAATTCATCCTGATTTGTGGACGTGGAGAGCTGAACAGAGAGGAGGATAGTACAGAGGTTTTACCCCTAATTATTTTGTTGCTTAATTGCCATTTTTCTGCATCTGTGTCACCTGAGGAAATAAAAAATTGACTTTGATCGTAGGTGCCTGTTAGTGGCTTATATTCCAGTGAGATTATTTCCTACTTTTCTGTTGTAACATAACTTTCAAGAGGGTACAGGAGTCTTGAACTGTCAGTGACTGCTTGCAGAGCAGAGCTTGCTTTGGGTTTGGCATGCGGTTGGTGTCTGAACTTTTTCACAAATGTAATACTTTACTCATTTTTATTGCATTCTGAATTAAGACTTTGTGGTGATCCTCAAATGGTTGGTGAAAAGCTTAATTGCTTTTAACCCTTTCCCTGAGGAGCTCTTTGTACTGTTTCACTTCAGTTCCTGAACATCTTACCAAGCTGGATGATGTTTCCCACATCTGAGCAATTTAAAGGCATTTTTGAAGAAAAGTTCCTTTTCAAGTGTTCTGTAATATTCCTTTGCCCATGTCCAAATATCTTCCAAAATTCCGTGGGCCGAGGGTTAAAAACATCTCCACAAAATAAAAAGTGTGTTTGTTTTTAACTGGGAGGAGTTCCTGACACAGGTCACTGTGTGGATCCATAAAGAGTTGTGAAACAACCAAGGAGCTATGGAATGGGAAACAATAGGTAGGAATCAAGCCCCAAATTCACAGGTGTTGGGAAGGGTTTAAAAAAGAGACAACTGCTCCGAGTGCTTTAGGAGAACTATTGTGTGTGGAAGGGAGCAGGGAGAAAGAGAAGGAATGGAATTTTTTGTTATGATGGACTGTAGAGGAAAGGTTGGAATTTGCACAGAAGGGGCTCCCAGCACTGCAGTACTTGATAGAATGTTCATTCTTATTACAAACAAGAAAGTTACTGAACCTTTGTTAATTATTTCACAGACTTCTCTTATATGGCGTAGGAAACTTTGGAGTTCTTCCTTGTCCCCATCTCTTTGTCCTCCTTTCAGCTGGAATGGAGTTAGTTTTCTTGCAGCTGGTTCAGAGCTGTGGTTTGGGTTTAGAATGAGAGTAACATTGATAACACCCTGATGTTTTCAGTTGTTGCCAGGCAGTGCTGCCCCTGAATCCAGGACTTCTCAGAGTCCCGTGCTCTGGCAGTGAGGAGAGGCTGGGAGGGAGCATGGCCAGGGCAGCTGGCCCAAACTGGCCAAAGGGATATTCCAGACCATGGAGCCCAGTACCGGAACTGGGATGGCAGGAAATCAATATTTTACACTTGCAGTTTCTCCTGCTGAAACCCACTGTAACATTTTTAGGATGCCTACGGATTTTTCCTAGCTAAATATAAGCAAGCAAACCCTGTCACCATCTCTGGATGTCTGTTCTTAGTTGGTTGTTTCAACTTCAGTTGTGTAACTACATTTATGATGGCAGTCTTCAAAAGTGAACTTGTTTAAGAATAGCTAAAATTGTAGTAAAATACTAGAATTACTGTAGATTCCAGCTTGTTGGTACAGAGTAGAAATACAGGTTTCACATAGCACTGGAAATGGGATAAAATTAAGGTAAGAGGAACACTGCTAGATGAAAACAGATAAGCAATAGAGAGCACTTGCACAGAAAGGAGGGGGGAGTGGTGTTCACTGGGATCTTCTACTTGTGTTTGCTTTTTATTTGTTCTTTTGCAGTTTGGTTTCAGAGTTTCAGTATCTTGTCACATTAATAATGACCATGTTTTGGTGATGTCATGGTGATAAAGTAACAGCAGGGAAAGGAGGAACTCCCAGCAAAGCTCCTGTAAGGGGTTCCATTCTCTGGACAGGCCAGCTGGGTTCTGTCATCTCTGCTGAAATGTAGGTCAGGCACCTGCTGCTCCTGCTCCCTCTCATCTTTCTTCCAGCACACCAATACTGTAATAAGCAAGCTGAGACTCTTGTTTTCTTCATGCAGGAAAAGCCAATTCTTTATTCACATCCCTGATTTTATGCAGTTTTCACAGACCTCGTGTGCAACACCCGTTGGCTGGTCGTTTTCTTACCACTTCATTTGTTGGGCAGAAGGTGATTTGTGTGTGCATGCTAAGGCTCAGGTTGTTCACATTTTTCCTTTATGGGTTCTCATGGAACAGATCTTACTGTTTACACACGTGCACTTATTTTTCAGCCCAAGAATAGGGTGTTGTGTTAACCAAGCTTTCATAGCAAGATTGTTTTTGCATGGGAACTTGCAAATTGCTTAACTACACTTTGAAGAGATGACAGGCTAGCTGTTAATAGAGCAGGCCTGATTTTATGAGGCCTTTCTTTTGTAATTCTTCTCCCTGTCACAACACCCCTCCCTTTTTTATTAATTTAGAAAAGCTCATATGTTCTGACGTTAAAACAATTTGCATCTTATTAAGGTTATCTATTAAATAGGGGACATAAAAAACCAGTTACAATCAACAAAACTTACTAAATCCAATCATGTCACTGACACAGGGGCTTGCGGCATAAGAAAAATAAAAATAATAATTGAGATAAATGACCATTGTTTTAAAGTGCAAATAGTTGAGACTTGAGAGAAAGTCCATTAGGTGGAAATGTTGATCTTTGACATCACTGGATGCCTTTTTGGGAGCTTGGAGCAGGGAATAGCTGCAGAATAGCAGGAGCACTGTACCATGACAAGTTTCCTCTGTCAGTCTCCAGACACAGCCAGGTTCTGGCGGTCCTACTTTTGCTCCTGTTCTGATTACAAAGGCTGGATGGTGGTGAAGTCACTTCTCACTGGGCCTCATTTTCTCAGAGGCAATTGATGTCTGATCAAAGGAAGAGATGACTACTTTTAACCTGTTGATGATAAAAACACATGCCTATCTTCTCTTAAATAAAAACTCAGCAGTTTTATTTATACTGAATATACTGTGATCTGTATAAAACTGGAATAAAACATTGGCTAAACTTAATAATACTGAAATTTAGCTTAAAAATTAACTTAATAGAACTTACCCTTGCTCAACTCAACAGAAGGTAACAGAGCCTTATATTATTGGACCTCAGCTAAACATAACTGCAAATTAGTACCTTTAAAAGTGATAGAAACGACAAGATGTAGCTTATTCTACTGTT
>VYXD01008721.1:65879-117309 GCA_013397195.1 Hylia prasina
GCGGGTGTTACGCTCCGCAGCGCGTATTATCCGCGGCGTATTTTACACGAATTTTCGGCCGCTGGCTCAAGGCTCTCCCACATCTCCGGTTCTGACCCTACGTTCTGCCCCACGGTTCTTGTTTTCCCCCGTCTCAGTGGCCACAATGCGTTTTTCAGCCCGAACTCATCCCCCCGGGGCGGCTCCTTCCCAGGAGCTCTGTTTGTTTCTGTGCTTGTTTCTGTATTTTAATTCTGTGTTTGTTTCTGTATTTTAATTCTGTGTTTGTTTTTCTGTTTCTGTGCTTGTTTCTGTATTTTAATTCTGTGTTTGTTTCTCCGTTTGCTTCTCTGTTTCTGTATTTGAATTCTGTGTTTGTTTCTCTGTTTCTGTGTTGTTTCTATCCCCGCTGGGTCCCGCTCCGCCGCCCGGTTTTTTTCTTGTCTCAGTGTATTTTATGCTGTCCCGCTGCCGGCTGCAGCCGCCGCCTTTCGCTACTTTGTGTATTCGCTGCTTGAATTTCATCTGCCTGCGGGCTGTTCGTTCCTGACTTTGTGTATTCCTTCTCTCGAGTCCCGTCTGGGCTGGGCACACCTCCTTTTTCACCTCCCGCGATCGCCTCGGGTCATCAGATGTTGCAAGAAGTTACCCGAGACTCCATTAGCTTCATGCAGGAAAAGCCCAATTCTTTATTAATTTATTTTATACATTTTCTGTATTTTGATTTTATAAAACTTACATGAATTTTGTAAAATTTATATTTTATACAGTGCAACACTCATTGGCTGGTAGTTTTCTTGCCACTTCATTTTTTTTAGTCAGAAGGTGATTTGTGTGTGCATGCTGAGGTTCAGGTTGTTTACATTTTTCCTTTATGGGTTCTCGTGGAGCAGATTTTATTGTGTTTTTTTTTTCTTGCCACTTCATATTTTTGGTCAGAAGGTGATTTGTGTGTGCATGCTGAGGTTCAGGTTGTTTACATTTTTCCTTTATGTGTTCTCGTGGAGCAGATCTTATTGTTCACACAGATGCACTTATTTTTCAACCCAAGAATAGATCGTTGTGTTAACCAACCTTTCATACCAAAATTGCTTTCACATGGGAGCTTGCAGATTGCTTAACTACACTTAGATGACAGGCTAGCTGTTAATTTAATAGAGCAGGCCTGATTTTATGATGCCTTTCTTTTATAATTCTCCCTGTCACAGCACACCGAGTTTCCAGGTGTCCTGTTCTGCTCTGTCCCGCACAGGGGAGGGAATGCCGAAGGCACGGCTCACGTGTTGTGTCCTCCCTTTTGTCCATAGGGAACAGTCTTCACTTTGGAATCCGAAGAGGAGGAGTATCCCGGGCTCATTGCAGAGGACAGCAATGACATCTACATCCTGACCAGTGACAACTCGGGGCAGGTGAGCCCCCCGGAGTCCCCCACGGTGACCACGTCGTGGCAGTCGGAGAGCCTGCCCGTGTCCCTGTCGGCCAGCCAGAGCTGGCACACGGAGAGCCTGCCCGTCTCCCTGGGACCCGAGTCCTGGCAGCAAGTGGCCATGGATCCTGAGGAGGTCAAAAGCCTGGACAGCAACGGAGGGGCCGAAGAGAGGAGTGAGAACAACTCTTCCAACTCCGACATCGTGCACGTGGAGAAGGAAGAGATACCAGAGGGGATTGAGGAAGCAGTGGTGCCAGCCAGTGCTGCAGAGACCGTGCAGGCAGCCTTTCCAGAAACCTCTGCTTCTTTACAGGAAATAAAACCTCCTGAAACCGCTGCTGCTGAAAAAGCACATCCCTCCGCACTTCTGCGTACCAAACAGGAGGAAAAGGGAAAAGCAGCTGAAGAGCTTGTTGAACCCGAAATCCCCGTGTTAACTAAACCTGTCCCAAAGTTGGCCCCGTCAGAAGAAAAGGCTGCACCAGAACCGGAGAAAATACTGCTTCCAGGGGAAAAAAAAGGGGGGAAAGAGGGCCACTTGGAAGAAACAGAAGAGAAATCCTCAGCTGCAGAGGAGAAGCCCATCCTGTTGCCAGAAGGGAAATCTATACTGCTGTACGGCGGGGCTGCCGCCGTCGCTATATTGGCTGTGGCTGTCGGAGTAGCGCTGGCGCTCAGGAAAAAGTAACGCAGCTCTCCTGGGGAGGAGGGGGGAGAGGAGAGAGCACATCCAATTTTTGTAGTTGTGGTACCTAAAGGTTGAGCTGCCTGCTGTTTAATTGGACATCAGTGGTGATGAGGTGAGGTTGTTCAATAAGCCTCCAGCTACGGACAATCATGTTTTTAGTAGAATCGGGGCGGGGATTGGTTTTTCGTGATTAAAGTACGGGGGTATTTTTAAAAAAAAAACACAAAAATTCTGCAAATTTAAGAACTTTCAGTGCAGGTGCTGAAGAAAGGGGTGCTCATACTCTAGGAACTGGAACAGAGAATCCCCAGGGGAAGGGGAGAGCCAGCTGCTGCCGACCCCTGGGGATTTTGGCTTCTCAGATTGACCGCTATTGCAGCTGTGCTGTCTTGTCACTTCCCGTTGCGCCCCTGAGCCCCTCCTAACAAACATTAGCCAACCTGAGTCCTGTAGCGAGAGGCTGGTGTCCCTTTTGTCTCAGCTTCCTCTCAGGTACAGCACTGCTCCTCATAACCTTCCAGGTTCCTCCTAAGCCCCAGTGGGACAGTGCTTATTCTTACCTCTTGGCTCACACTGGTTTTGGCCCCTAGCGTTTACTGGAGCCCCATCCTGTGAAGATGCTGCCTCTCTATAGCTGTATTATCTCGGAGCATCCTGGTGTTCCTGGGGCAGAGGTGCTGCCCAGGAGGGTGGGAGGGACACTGCTATTTGCTGGTTTGAGAATCCATTTGCTCTGCTCCTGCCCAGCCCACTCTACTGCAAACCCTTCAGTTACCAGAGGTACGAAATGGATGCTGGACACGGTGCCGTTGGGATCAGTACTCTGATATCTGGGGTGTGTTCAGCAAAAATACAGCAAAACCGTGTGGAAGCAAGGCCAGTGCCTCAAGTGCAATTCAGACCTTAAACGCTCTGCTGTCCTGTGTCACGCTGCAGTCTGCACTGTCTTTCCCAAGTTAAGCACAGAGTGTATTTAGTCCTGACTTGGTCTTGCCTGTGACAGAATCCCAGATATATAAAGCAATGGATTCTAACTGAGCAAAAGAGCATTAAACATCTCTCTCTGCTTGTTGCTGACCTGGCCCGGAGTGCTGTTCAGTGCGATTTCTTTTGCGACTGTGAACCTGTAATTAGCTAAACTTACAGCTTCACAAATGATGAGCAATTTACTTGGGCAAAAAAAAAAAAAGGAAATCCCCCTTCCTGCAGTCACAACACTTGGGGTGTGTGTGGAGAGAAGCCTTTCAAGTATTGCCCTGCTCCTTGTGGGATCCAGCCGCAGGCGTTCCTCTCTCAGCACGTTTGTGTGTCTGTCCTTGTCCGTACTGCAGCTCCGTGGGCAACACCTTGGGCTTCCCAGGCACAACTGGGGGTGCCTCTCTGAGGGTTGGTGCTGCCACCGTGGCTTAGACCAGATGGAGGAAGGTGAAAGGGAACTCGTGATAATGTAAAAAATGAAACACGAGCTTATGGGAGTCTTCGCAAAGCACAAAGACAAGGTACTTTAATTTTAAATAACCATATCAAGGGTACATCTCCTGATGAGCCTGTTTCTTAAGGGATCTCAGAATGAAGAGATCTTAGCATATTCTCTATTTTAGAATATTCTTGCTGCATTTTCCTATCCCAGAATGCTGGAAAGTTAGTGAGAATGTGTCAGATTCTGAGGAATTATTTTTGTGTAAGCTTTTATGAAATGGATTTTCTAGAAAACTTACTGGATTTTGAACTCTGTGTGTAAGAGGAAGGGTTGTGTATGTACTGCCACTGTGGACTGAACTTGGGAGTTCTGAAGTGTACTGTTGATCACTGATTGCTCNGCAGCTTGGTCAGTCAGGGCAGGGCTGCCCCTCTCCTGCTTTGCTGATGGCTTTGGGTTCCTCTTCTGAGCACGTTCTCTGTGGGAGAGAATGTTCTTAACCCACATCCCCTCCTTACTGAAGACAATGAACCTACTTCTGGTGCATCCCCACCTCCAGCAGGTTACTCTGAAGCAGAGATGGATTCTGTGGGCACTCTGGATAACTTGTGGAAAAAGCGGGAAGGTGGAGGCAGGGCTGGTGCAACTTCATCTTCTCTGTGGATGGGCTTGCTTCAGTAGTGGTGTGGAGATGGGCAGAGGACAGACAAGAATAAATCCAGGCTGGCAAGAGAAGTTCCAAACTTACTGCCACAAGGAGCCCAGTGGGACATGAAATAAAAAAGCTTCCACACACAGCAGTGAGAAGGTAGCAGCAGTAGTGAGGAGAATAAGTGACTGCTAGGCATTTTTGTGGTCAGGCAGAAGCCTTGAGTAGCTGGTGTGTTGCTGATCTCATGGAGCATCAGTTGCACCATGTGTTGTGGTTGCTTGGTCCTTTATGTTCTTCTCCTTCTGGGATCTTTTAGATTTGGCAAGTCTGAACTGACCACATGTCCAGGAAATTCACTGTATCTCTTTGCTCTGGGAACACTCCAGCAGTTAAAGAAGGTCAGCTGTGGGGTTCAGTTCTGCAGTTTGGAGTCCTGAGGTCAGAGCTGGGATCACCAAAGAGTGGCAAGCTCAGATGGCAGTGTTCCTACAGCCCTGAGTGAGAGGCTGCTCTGTTAAGAGGTGTGAATTAGAAAATGGAAGTTCTCTTCCTCTCTATTTCAAGTATATAATCTTAAACTGCAGGGTCCAATTACCCTGAAGGATGTGATGCAAGCTCTTTAGTGGATCTCTCATAGCTGTGGCAGAGGGAAGGCAGGAGCTCTATACTGGCAAAAGGGCATATAGAATTATTTCCACTTGTGTTCTCATCCCCTTCCCAGAAGTGCCTCAATATCTGTCCTCGAGTGGCCTGTACTTTAACAAAATATCTACCTTAGACCCATTCTGTCTTCACTTTCTCCTTAGCATACCCTAAAACAGCAGAGAACTGGATCTGTGCAAAAAGTGGGAAATCCTTCAGGAATTGCAGTGGGCAGCATGCTCAGTAATGAGCTGTCAAGGGAAAGGCTTTCAGGAAAGAGAAGGTGCAACTTAAATTCAGCTGTGCTTAATTCTAAGCTATGCCTAGTTGGGCATTGTGGCTGGGAGCTGGACAAGGACTTTCTTCAGCTGGTGCTGCAGGAACAAGAGGCTGAGAACAGAGACAGAATTCCTCTGTTGCCCAAAGGGTGGATGCAGAGCCGTGTCCCAGCCAGTTGCAGCTCCTGTGTGCTGGATGCAGTCTGGTGGGCTCCTGAATCCCTGGAGCTTCAGAAGATCCAGGCTGTGGGGGAAATCAGTACTGCAGGAATCAGCCTGGAGAGGAGGAGGCTCAGGGGAGACCTCATCACTCTAAAAGTCCCTGAGAGGAGGGAGCAGCCAGGAGGGGCTCAGGCTCTGCTCCCAGGCAGCAGCAACAGGACAGGAGGACACAGCCTTAAGCTGTGCCAGGGGAGGTTTAGGTTGGGTATTGGGAAGTTGGTCTTCACAGAAAGGGTGATTGGACGTTGGAGTCACCATCCCTGGAGGTGTTCAAGGAAAGGCTGGAGGTGGCACTGAGTGCCATGGTCTGGTCAGCAAGGTGGTGTTTGGTCATGGACTAGACTCGATCTCAAAGGTCTTTTCCAAACCTAGGTGATTCTGTGAAACATGGGAGGGGTGAGACACAGTATCTGCTCTACCTAGTGAGGGCAGAAGCTGTGCATGACTTTAATTTGGCTTGGACTGCTTTAATTTCAGCAGGAGGAAGGTTGCAAGAACAAGTATTACTTTGACTTCACGTATGTACCTGTGCTTAAGAGCACAACCTCTGTATTAGCATTACAAAAATTAAAGGGAGGGGTGTTTATAAAATTTAAGCCAGCACTACTTGACTCAGGTAGAGCAAGCTGTCAGGCCCAGAGGGAGCAGGGAGTGCAGGGCCAGCTCCAGGCAACAGAACTGAGTTTGTGTCTGATGCAGTGAAGGTACCTGACCAGGACTGACACCAGCTCGGAAGGGGCAGCAGTGCTAAGTCCAGGGGAACCACAACACATCACTCAGCTCCACCTCCTTAAGTGAAATAACTACATCACTTTTTTTTCTACTTAGAGCTGACCTTCTCTCAGTCTCTTGGGTAGGCTGACTTGCTTCCTCCAAGCTAGAGGTCTATGGTCATGCATAGTGGGGGAGCTCCTGTTGGCTTCCAGTGGAAGCTGCTTTTGATCTCCCTGCAGTATCTGCAGGGCAGGCAAGGGACACTGTCGATGTGGACACAACAAACTGCAGAGGATGCATCTTACTGCTATACCTTTAGGGGCTTGGTCCTCAGTTTTAACTTGCAGGATAAGCTTTTATTTCAGTATAAACCTAAAACCCCTCAGACCAAAAGAATGCCACTTGATTTGTTAAGTAGCAAAGACTAATGGGACTGACTCTGAAGTTGCAGGTTAAGGGATCTCTTCTGCTGGGCTTCTGGGTGTAAGCAAGTAGTGACAGACTTGCAGGGATTTGGGATTCTGTTCTAAGAGGCCTCCCTGGGGGAAGAGACCCTGACTGAGCCTCAGGTCACCCCTTATCCCAGGAACTCGTCATCATGCTGTTCCTTCCAATATGCAAGTGCAGCCCTCGTGGGGAGAACTGTCTAAAGCTTCTCGTGCCATTTGGTTAATAAAAGGGTTTCCACCTTGACAAGAAAGTTCTTTCCAGCTTCACTGTTCAATATTCAGTTCAAGTGAAGGGGTATGTACATTTTTTCCCTCTGCTAACGGGACACTGCTGTAAGACCATGCCCCCAGGTTGCACTTTAATAAATGGTACAGTTTTCAAAAACAACGTGTAGACTACTTCTGTGCTTCCCCTCTCCCCCCCTTTTAGTGCAGGCACCAGAAGAAAAGGTGATTTTACTTACAGGAAACTTACTTATGCAAGGCACAAGGACAGGACCATGATGTCTCTACTGCTGCCAGCTGCATCATAAGCCATGATGAATTAGAAGAATGCCATGAGTACTTGCACAAAAAAATTTCAGGTGGAAACTGAAAGTCTGCAGAGCTGTAGTAGCCATCAGAAATGAATTTTTTATTTAAGTTAAAAAACCCATAAAATATTTACATTCTTGGAAAAGTCCTGAGGCAGCTGGATCACAGGTGACACATTTGCCACCTTGTGTGATTCTGTATGAAACCTGAGTCCAAGTTTGTTCAACATGAGATGTGACTACAAGATATGCTACTTTTTCTTAAACATATCCAGGCTGCATTCCCAAAAGGACTTGCCCTGTGCCTGCCCTGCCCTTTCCTTTACAGTTTTTCCATCAGTTTTATTTTTCAAGCAAACACAGGTGAGTGGTGAGTGATAGTGAAATATCCTCGTGTCAGCCTTCTCTGGCTACACCCCCTCTATCCCTCAGGGCTCTGTTCCCTCTTGCTGCCAGCTTCTCCTCAAGATAGACGTGATTCCCACCCACCCCGCTGATGATTCTGCTGAGGAACCACCCATTCCATGGCCTGAGGCCTTCCTGGGAACATTCAGCACGGCTCAGCTGCAGGAGCAAGGCTAGGAAGTGATTAACTAAAGCAAAATACTACAGCTGCTTGGAAAAAACAAGAGAGGGCAGTGCCCACTGTGGAGGTACAAGGCAAGCTCGGCACAGATTGCTGCTGCTAAAATAAAAAATACTGTAAAAGGAGCGAGGCAAGCAGTAGTCCCTACAGGTACTAGCAGAGCTGGCAGCTCACACTACTATTGCTGCTGTGCTAGTCTACAAAAGCCTATCTAATCTGCCATCCCTTTCACAGCTGGGTCTCAGAAGTTAAAAGTAAATCAACTGAACTTCATTAAAGAAAATCTTCAGGAATCCACGTGTTCCACACAGGGCTGGAGAGCTCATTCACGCAGCTACAGGGAGAGAAACAGAAGGGGCATTGTTAACAGCAGCAGGGATTCCTCTCCCGAGGCAAGCCCTGCCCAGGAGCCCGCAGCTCCAGCGCTGTCAGCACTGCCAGGGGCAGTGGGGGACACCCCTGGGGACAGCCCCAGCACTGCCACCTGCCCTGCTCCCCCCTGTGCCAGCACAGCAGCAGAGACACCCCAACACTGCCACCTGCCCTGCTCCCCCGTGCCAGCACAGCAGCTGGGACATCCCAACACTGCCACCTGCCGTTCTCCCTCCTGTCCCCGCGGCAGGGACACGCCCATGGGGACAGCGCCCCATGGGGACAGCCCTGCTGCCCCAGCTCCAGCCCTTCCTGCCCTTGGTGCTATGAACCAGCTGGGGCAGCAGCAGGGTCAGTGTCACACGGGTGACCCATTTGTGGTGTCACTCAGCACCCTGGAACCAAACAGAGTGAAGGGAAGGGCACTGTTGAGGGACATGGCACAGTGACACCATGCCCAGGGCGCTGGGTGAGGCAGTGACAGTGTGAGCTGGGCTGGGACCAACATTCCCTTCTGGCCCAACCTCCAGAGCACCACAGGGAAACCAGCAGGCCAAAGGCAGTTCAGAGCTAGGGAACAACCCAGGGAACAACCCAGGAGAGCTAAAAGGCTGGCTGTGCCTCCCACAGAGCTGTCTGACTCACCATCTCAACAATGTAGTCGTGGAACTGCTGGTTCATGTAGTTCAGAGTGGTGTTAAAGACACGGTGTAGAAGGGAGGGCACTGTATTCACAATTTTCTTAGTCAAGAGCATTGCTAGCACCAGCATGGCCTTCTCCTGCTCCATGTCTGAGGGGATGGATCGGGTGAGCTCTCCCACTGCCCTGGACAGGTGCAGGGTTATCTCCTGTATGGAAGGGAGACAGGGATCTCAGTGCAACAGCTGGGGCAGAAAGGGGTCTCTGCACAGCCTGCCAGGACTGTGCTGATAACTGATGTGCTGAGCACTCCACAGGATGCTGCTCCCCTTTCTCCCAGCTTTGGCAGCCAGCCTGTTACATAAAAAACACCCCCCAAAACCATGGCACTTGATCCAGATGTAGATGGAATCCTTAGACAGCCTTCTTTTTCCTTTTTAACACAAGAGACCTCAAACTCTATTTCTCCTGCACAGCAGCAAGGCCTGTTAGATGCTGGGCCAGCTGCAGCCAGGAAGAGGCCACCCAGCCAGGCCTAAACCCACTGCTACTCCCAGAACTGCACTATGAACACACTCAGAGCACCACAAAAGGGTCTCATCACTTCTCTCTCTTCAGTGCTCAGTAACAAGCACAAGTTAAGCTCCTGTCTCTAACCTGCTCAGTTTTTACCCATGTGATGGTCAGCAGGGCTTGGCAAAAAGTCCAAAGATCTTAAGTACTAAAACTAAACCTTAGCCAGACCACTCCTTTTCCAAGATAAGCCCTGGGGCCATCAAAAGAAGGACAAAATGCCTCAAAGTCAGTCCTTTTCCACAACCACCATTTCACCATCTGCAGAAAGGAGATGAGCCCAAGGAACCCAATTCACACATTAACTCCTGCCACTGAATCACCTCTAACAAATCTTCAAAGGTTTGGGATGAATTTTCAGATGCCTTTCAAAGTCACAGCAGGAAGGATGCAGGATATTTAAAAGGAGAACTGCTTTTCACTCACCTCTCTAGACAGAGTCTCGTTCCGAAAATGCTGCACTAGGTCATTCACTACCCTTCCCTGGATTTCTTTATCAAACTGGTCTCCAATCTCAGCCAGCTGAGCAGCAATGAGCCTGATAACCTCTTCATTTGTTGGAGCCAACCCTGCCAACACAAAGAGCAGAATTTAGTTCACAGGCTGTAGTCAGGTTCAGTACAGATCACAGCATTTTGCTCATCTCCCGAAGCAACCTCCTTCCCACCCCTGAGTGTATTCATGACAGGTCTAAGTGTTTTTTGTAAGTGCACCCAGGTTGCTTAGCAGAAATAGTGGCAAACAGGGGGTTATATCTGTAGTTTAGGTAAAATGCAGCCTCACCCTGCCCCAAAAAAATCACTGCAGGGCATGTTAGAACACCTCCAAACCAAAATTTGAACAGGACTGTTACAGCCAACATCCTGCCCAGAGAGGGAACTGAGAAGTTGTGCATGACCTTGAAGGTCTTTTTCAACCTGATGATTCAAGAATTTAAGTGACTTGTCAGGACTTGTCTCTTAAGCACCATCTAAAATACAGCACCTCATAGAAAAGTTGGAGTTGGAAGGGACCTTGAAAGGCCATCTCATCCAACCCCCCTGCAATAAGCAGGGACATTTTCAACTGGAGTAGATTGCTCAAAGCCCCGACCAAACTGACCTTAAATGTTTCCAGGGGTGGGGCATCCATCACCTCTTTGTGCAACCTGTGCCAGTGTTTTACCACCCTCACTGTAAAAATCTTCCTTACATCTTGCCTGAATCTGTCAGTTTTCAGCTGAGAACCTCACACTTGTCCTGCCTGCTTTTGGCATGAGACCTGTGCAGATTTGTGAGGGGGCAATTTACTGCAGCAGCTCCTCCTCACCCTGCCTCAGCTGAGGTCAGTGTGCCAGCTGACACGCCCTGGGCAAAGGGCAGCAAAAGGCAGCAGCCACCCTGCAGAGGGCTAGCAAAGCAGGAGCAGCACCAGAAGCTACTTGAGGAACAGTTTCCCTCACACTGGCAGAGCAGAAAGGGATTCACCCAGTACCAGAACTCGAGTTGCTCCAGGATCCTAGCCCAAGTATTGATACTGCCTGAGGAGCAGTGTGAGGCCTGACTTAACTGCCTTGTATCACACTCCTTGAGGGCAGCTATCACCAGTACCAGCTTTGTGCCCCTGTCTGATGTGCTGCAGACAAAACCCAGTGACAGGTGCTCTAGAAATCCACGGAGAGAGAAAGTACTAAGCACCAGTTGTCTTAAGTGTGAAATTCCCAGCCACCAGCCACACAGTGAAGTTTCTCAGTAGAGAAAACACTACATACTCCTCTGAAACGGACAGTAGCAAAGATAGGAAATGGGGAAAGAAAACCACCATGTTCAGAGAGACCTGTGGGATGGAGGAAGAAAAGCCTGCTCACCTAGCTCACCATTCTGAAAGTGGCCACTGCGATTGCCATCGGTCTGGAGCTCGTCGTCATCGTTTGCTTGGCACAACATAATCTGGTGGTTTTGCAGGGAATGCAGCTGCTCTCTGAACTTGCAGTCAGAGGATACCTCCAGGAAGGTGAACAGCAGTGCATGCTCCATCTGAAGAGATCCATTGACCTGAGACGTAAGGAAATCACTGTTAAGCCCAAGCCTAGGAAATGTCCCACTCAAAGCACCGTTTTCCACCCCCCAGCACGGCTCTGTGGCCTCCTCTGGGTACATCAGCCAGGGGCCCACGAGGCCTCAGCAAATGCAGACTGACTCCTGAATGTGGACCCAACAGGACTGTCCCATGGTGGATGACAAGAGGCTCTGCTCCTACAAACTGGTGTTGAAAACCCAGCTCACCTTCTCCTCACATTTCCAGCAGCCCAAATCCAAGCTGCTCCTTTGAAACAGGTGTATTCAGCAGAAACCATCCATTTCCCTTACTCAGACACCTGTGTTTGGAAGGGTTTTACCCCTCTGTTTGGGAACTGGCCATTCCACTTGCTGTGCATAAAGAAGGCAGCAGCTCCCCAAGTCAATGTAATCAGAGCAGAGCAGTAACAAGGTGGGAAATGGAGATAAGAGCATAAGCCTGTGAAAACCCCCAAGGTTCACATTTCTTCTCCCTCTTTAAAGGAACCTCAGCCAGCTCCATAATAAACCTGTTCAGCTCCTCACAGAGAGCCAAGCAGCTGCTCACAAGAGAAGTGACATGAGAGGGCAGATCACTGCCACCTCCAGTGGCACATTCACCCCCAGTAAATGGGCACGTGCTGCCTCCATGGCCACACAACCTGCAGCCTTCAAGCCCAAATGAATTTGCTTGAGGAGCTCCACGAGGCAGGCAGACTGATGGGAGCAAGAGGCCCCACTGGAACACCAGGCCTCATAATCAACTAAGGCCTTCAGAAAAGCAGGAGACTATCCAATAATTTTAGTTAAACAGGTAAGAGAGCAGGATGTGGTGTAAGCACAGAAATAAAGTGAGAAAGAAAATCCTTACTTTGGTATGCAGATGGTCTACCTAAGAAAATACTTAGGCTTAATTTTATTTAGGGAGAAGAAAAATAGTTAAAGAAGAATGGTTTGTTATGCCAACAATATGCAACCAGGATGAACTTGGTCACTGAAAGGGAGTTTTGGGGAGTGGAACCTTGCAAAGCCTTGACATAACCATATCTGACTGGGCAGACAAAAGGAGGAACAAAGACAACAACAGGCAGGTTCAGAAATGGAAACAAATGGCAAACAAAGTATATGATCAGTCAGAGATGAACAGAAGGCACAATCTCCATGATCTGAGCATGCATGTTTACAGACAGTAGTGCAGGTCACCTGGTGACCCCAAGCTCTCTGGGGCACCAGTGGCAATCCCCTCCACCAGCCTGCTGGACTGGTCATTGGGTTTATCACTGACACATTTTTTAGTCATATTAGGTTCAAAAACCTTGTGGGAGAGCAGAGTAGGGGGTTAGAATTGTATCCTAACATGAGGTGGGCTGGGGGAGGATGACAGACATTTCAGTTACAGCTCAATGTGTAAGATTTAACTGTGTTAACAGCATCATAACTGTGTTTAACATTGCACAAACCAATGCAATGCATTGATCACAGGGTTGTGCCCATTCCTTTATTAGTTTTAGCAGTTTGTGGCTTTATCAATAAACATCATAGTCTCTTACATAGCTACATCTCCAGCTTGCAGTACCAAGGGGAAGTGCCTCAGCAAGAGCTGCAAGGAAGCAGCTTGCAACCTCACTGGTTCCATCCACTTCCTCGTATTCACAGCAGTGCCAGGAACACTGCAGAAATTCTGGGAAATTCAAGAAGGACATGAAGCCAACACTGAGACTTATCCCCTACAAAGTATCTCAGGACAAGTGCACCAGAGAACCACTGCACACCGTGAACAGCTGACTTCAGACACGTTTGACTCTAACCTGTTCCATGATGGATTCAGGGACAGAGCAGCTCAGGTCACCCTCTCCTTCAGACCAGAAGTCCTTGTCCTGTGAAAGAGTAAGAAAGAAAAGTGTGAAAGGAAAAAAAAACTCCCATAAATCCACATCTCGCAGCTGTGTCTGGCAAAGTCTCATAATAAATGTCCCTTTTAGTGGTGCACATCCCTGTTTCTGGAGAGAGCTGCCCATCAAACACCATCAGTTGTTTAAAAGGGCTGAGGAAAGTCTCAGTGAGAAGGGCCCAATTCTCCCTCCTGCCATTGGCATGTGCCAGACAGTGCAGTGACACAACCTACAAACAGGCCTTTAAAGCCAAGAGCTGCTTGAAATGGAAATGCTCTGAAATGGAAAACCCAGCTGACATTGCTACACGCCCTCAGGGCCTCAAGGGTGCCTCTCCCACCCTCCCAACAAGAGATCCACATGCAGGCTCAGGCTCATTTCAGTACTTCCCAACAAGTATCTGTGATGGGGAAGGTTGGATCAGGTGCCAACAGAGGCTTCCAGTCATGAGTAAAACTCTGCTAAGGGGAAGAAGGGGAAACGCAGGAGCCCAAAGGAAGAGACATCCAGCAAGGGAGGGCACAGGGGAGCCTCCCTCCCTCCCTCCCTGAGGGGAGAGGTAGGAGCACAGTGCTCCCTCCTCATCCTGCCAGGAGCAGCTGATGGGGGACTCAGAACTTTGCATTTGCTGCCTTAGACACAGCAGTCCCACAGCTGCACACAGGAGTCTCTGGTTCAACTCCTGATGAGCTCAAAGTGGGCACTCCCTCCCTAGGAAACCTTCTTCACCCAGGGCAATAACCTGGTCCTTATGCAGGCACCTTCTACCCAAAAACGGGCTGGAAGCACTTAAGGAACCCACACAAAAGGCCTGCTAACCATCAAAGAGCTGGGCTACTGATAAATGACTATTTCACAGTAACAACCCCTCACATCTGTGTTTTAAGTAACTAAGTGTGCTGGTAGAAAAGAGGGAAGTGAAAGCACAAAGAAATTCAAACTCTGAAGCAAACCACAGTCATATTTCAAGAGACCATGAATCTTCCAACTTTTCAAAGGCTCTTAGAAATCCAAGACCAAAACACAGTCTCACATCTGAAACACACCACAGCCCACAGGAAGCCTCTTAACCATGAGCTCTTCTTTTCATGGCACTACATCAGACAGCTACAACACAGGCTCATCCCTTGCTGCTTTGCATTTTCCTCTATTCCATTCAAATCCCTATTGCTGCTACTCACCTCTACCCTAAGGAGAGTTCTGGTTGGGGAGAGTCCTCTGTCCTGTTCTTTGGGACCTGAAGGGGCTCTGAAACAGGTCAGGGTGACCTTTCTTCTGGACCTGATTTTGCTGGAAGAGACACAGATGTGAATTCAGGTTTGAGAACTCGAAACAGAATGCTGAGTTTAAGAGGAAAGTGGGGATTTAGAATGAAGTCTGTGGCAGGACTTTGGCTTTGTGCAAACTCCTCAGGAGTTGTCCACACAAGCAATATTTACTGAGGTGAAGCCTCAGTTTGCACATATTCTGGTTTTAGAGATAACATTCCTTTTCCATGCCATTTTCCCACCCTCTGCTTTACATGAAGGCTGCTCCAGCCCAGCCAGGTGCCTGCTGCACCTGCAGATGTCAGTGGCTGTGCAGGGAGGAGAGACCTACACCACATGTGAGTCCTTCCCTCCCCTGGGGATCAAATCAGCTCTGTGTAGATATAGACACTCCTCAGGCCAAGTCCTCAAACACAGAGATATTAAAAAAAGTCACCCACCACAGCTGCAAATAGCAATTTTATCAGCTCCTGCACATGAGCAGAGGTAAAACAAACACACAAACAGAACAATGAAAAGTTCCACCATGCTCCAAAGTACTAATATGGCAAAAAATGAAGACAAGGGAGCCTGAACAGGTTAACTTCACAACCTGAATTTCCTAAACCAAAGACTGACCCATGCAGTGAATGCCCCTGAAGGCAATACCTGCCCTGAGCTAAGAAAGTTCTGCTTGGGTGGTCAAAAACCACCAGAGAAGAGGAAAAAGGATTTCTCTCACACCCAAAAAAGGCTTCTACAATACAGGACAAATTATTTTAGTTAACTAGTAATTACAGGAACCTCAAGTTTTACATAACTACTTGGAATCAATGCAAAGGGCTACAAAAGTCACAAAGTTCCTCCTGAGAAGCCAAATACCTTAATGGAGTCTCAAAAAAAAACCCAAAAAAACCCCCCAAAACCCAAAAAAAAACAAACCAAAAAAAGTCCCTTAAAGAACAAACCCCAAACAGTCAAATGTAATCGTGCTGATACAACCCAAATTTTTTAATCATTAAGACTCTGGAATCCTGGTAGTTTTGGATTCAGATTAAGACTGTTTCTGGTGGAGGGAAAAAGGTTACTTTATATTGGCTACAAAGAATCTTTAGTTGGAGAAGAAGAAAAGATGGATAAAGGGTACAAACATCATTTACACTCAAGTTCAGAGTCAAACTAGATCATTTGCTAAGGCTGCTTTAGGGCTGCTGAAATCTTGGCATGAATGTTTACAGAATATGATGTTTTAATTGAAACACCAAGTAATTTTAATACATTATTCATGTTTACTTCAATTTACTCATTAGACAAATGAGGTTTGTGAGAAGCTCACATTTCTTTGTGAGAAATGAGCTGCTTCTGAGAAACCACTAAGTGCCTCAAAGTGTTCAACACATAAGACTACAATCAGTTTTTTAGATCTGTTCTTTCTCTCTTTCTTAGAAAAAAAATGAAGGGGGTACTTTAAGCACAAGTTTAAGACCCTTAAATCAGTTCTACAGAATCAAGGTAGGGCACATTCATTCCAACTCAACATTGTATGGGCTGCAGGACTGTGGAGAGGCATATGGCAAGAAAACATAATTACAGTTAGAGAAGCACATCCACCAGCAGCCTGTCAGTGCAGCAGGACAGACCTTTTCCCATCCACACAGCAGTTTTCACGAGTGGATTCTGTGATTTTTCACAAGGGAACTCTGAGGGTGCTGCCTCCAAGGCAATCCTGGCTCTTTAGATAGGGCTGAGAACCTGAGGGATGGTAGTTCCTGCTCTCCAACAACAGCTCCTTCAGGTCTGGTGTCCCATCCTCTGCTTCTCCCTCTCACCCCCAAGTTGCATTATCCTTTAAATCTCACCAGGAACTCACCAGAGGAGCTTTTCCCACCTGCAGTCCACCAGTGGCATCACTAGAGGCAAGAGCAGGCAGGGCCAGAACCCTGACTCCAGGCCATCAGGAGAGGTGGCACTGCAAGTCTGCAGGGTGGAAGAGAGGGAGAAGCAGGAGTGCAAGACAACTGGCACTCCATGCCTCTCTCCACACCTGAATCCAAAGGGGAAGCCTCACACACTGTATTACACTGCTGGGGGGAGCTCCCCACAGCTCTCAGGGCTGCCCTGAATCCCTGCAGCACTGCTGAGCCACCCTACAAATCAGCTTTCATCCCCACACTTGTACTACATGTTCAGGACAGCTCAGAAAAGAAGCCACTCCACAAACAGCGTCTCTGCTTGCCATCACTTCCCCCCAGATTCTTCACCTCTCCTCTCAGCTCACCCTGGGAGTTACAGGGACAGTGTCTGGTCAATGGACCTATTGTGTGAGCTGTCAAGGTGTTTATGTCTCACGTTTGAGTTAGGAGCACTTAAAATCTCCAAAGCAGGAACCACAACAAAGTATCAGTCACTTCAAAGTCAAAAACTTCCAACCTGAGCATTGCTTTCCCCGTGTGGCAGCTGAAAGGTAAGAACTTTACCACACACTTTTAGGGTGTGACAGTCAGGATGACATCATTACTGGAATAAAACAAGTAACTGCAGACTGCCCCTTGCAGGACCTGGTGGCACTTACCTGTCCTGTAGGCAGATGTTTCACTGCTGAGCTACAGAGCTTTTTACAGAGCAAGGGCATCATTTTACAGGCAAGGAAACAAAGTATTTGGTACTTCCCGACATCTCAAATCCACATATCAAACCACAACCACCCAATTATACTGTCTTCATGAGAACTTGCCACAGGCACAACTACTTTACATAACCAGTCACTACTGGAAAACAAAGAAATAGAAACAGCATCACAGTGTGAAAAGCGATTTGGGAGTTCCTTACTTGAGGATATTCTGAGCTGTACCACTGTTGTCTGCAGCACTTCAGGTCAGGAGAGTGTAAGCAAATACCACGTCACAGAGCCCAAAGTCACCAAAAGCCCCACCACTCTGCAATGCTCCACTTCTAGCCCACAAACCCAAGAGGAACTGAACAGCCCAGGGAAGGTATCTTGGTGTGCAAAAACAGTGCTGACATGAGTAAATAGGATGTTGTTAGCACCACGGGAAACCTGTCCCCATCACTCCTTACTCTGCAAAGGATTTGCCAGCCTGTAACAGTGTTTAGAATGCCCCAAGATTTGAGAATGTCTCATTTGAGACTCACTCCTAAAGTAGAATTTGCTTCTAGGCTCTGGAAAGAGAAGCAGGATGGTGGGAGAACAGAGATATTGCAATCTATGAACCAGGTGAAGGATGGGCTCGACAAGACCCTCTGGGCATGTATGGATACACACACACACACACACACACACACACACACACACACACAGCGCTGTGAAGAATTAAAGGATGCTTTGGTGCATCTGGTTAACACCAAAGCTGTTGGCTTGGAGAGTGTCACGACTTTCCCTGCCACAGGGAACACTGCTTCCAAACTAAGGATATTTTCCACCCATTTGCCTCTGAGGGAGGATGCAACATCAAGAGCTCATTTTGGAAGTGGCAGAACTGACAAGCCATGAGGAGCATGCTTGGAGAGAGCAGCAGCTCAGTGACCCAGAGCAGGACACACCTCCTTCCCCAGTCACTTGCAATTTATTTGCTCGGCTCAGGGAGGAATGCCCTGTTAGTCAGCAATCATTACACTACTTAAAATCCAACCACGGTAACTGCAGACTGCTTGAGGTTTTCAGGTTTTGTTTCTCTTCCTTTCAGCTTCAAATTGCCTCCTTCTTTAGGATGCAAATAATGCCACTACCATCACTCCAGCAAGGGCAAACAAAACCCAGCACCAACACAAAGCCATTTACTCCTCATACCTTTGATGCAAAACATGCTCAATACTTACTACTGCCTTAGCTGGGGCATTTTTATCTTTGCTTCTTTATGCTGCTTTAGTACAGAATTATCACCTCAGCCTGGACACCAAGCACTCTCAGCTGTGTATGTTGGCTTGGAAATATGATGCACTCTGTTTAAAGGGAGTTTATCTTCCTCTTTGGAAGAAAAACTTTCTTAGAGACAATTCCAAAAAGAAGATGTCAGCTGGCCTTTCTGATAGACATTTATTTAAGCTCCTGAAGGTCTTTTGCCTTTTCAGGATGACATGAACTGCAACACTCTTGTGGTTACTTTGACTTCTTAGGAAGAAAAACATCCAAATCCCTCATCAACCACCCTTCTCATCTGGCTCAAAAACCTCTGGTGACCAGCCCCCACAAAGCACATGAATGAGTAAGAAGCAGCACTGCCATATTACTAATGCTCTTAAAAGTATTAAGGAACTTCTCAGGCAGGCAGGAACTTCTCATCAGTGTGGTTTCTGTATCGGATCCGTGACAGAGGCAGCACGACAACACTTCATTCTTCAGCAGCCAGCATACAGACACAGCTGAGCTTAAACTGAGTCAGCAGGAAGCCTGCAGCTGGAATTTGAATTCAGCTAACTACAGCTGGACCCAAACAGAATTTCCACATCCGTGTTTTGGGCATAGCCAGGCCTAACAGGCAAGGGCAGCACTTGGATCTTGGCTATCAGTTTCTTGGATCTGGCACTGGGAGTTTTCCCCCTCTGGTGTTGAGCAAAGGAACTCCAGCCCGGTAAGCTCGTCCTGCACTTCACCTCCTCGGTAAGGTTAGGAAAATACTTGTGTCTTTCTTCAGGATGTGGCTGGAGGGAGCAGAGCAAGCCCTGGTGTAAAAGCACCATCAACACCATCCCACAAGACTGCTGGTCTTCACAGGGTTAGCTTCCTGTTCAAAACCTCTTTCAGCCCAGCAGCTGCAGCAGACCCCTGCTACAGGACGTGCAGGCAGCACTTATGTTTGCCTCTCAGAAAGATGGAAAGGCAGGGAGCACTGAGGAACCACAGTGCCAGTGTTTTGACATTAATAAGGAAGGACAAAGAGATGGAGAGCAGGCAGCACTGGGACAAACTCCAGCCATCACTGGTGATGTGCAAGTGACAGTGTCCGACCAGAGAAAAGCAAGACTTGCTTCTGCATTTAGGGCACGTCCCGCTGGGCCATGGGCACTGGACCCTTGCACTCTGGAAAAGCCATGCCACCCACAGAGAACCCTCCTGATTTTAGTTTTAATACATGCACTACTGTTCTGTGCCACCAATCAGAACATCAGGAATGCCACGTCACTGTGCAACTTGGATGCATTTCACAGCTGATGCCAACAGTGAAGAGGAATGTAAATCTGTCTTTCCTTTGCCCGACTGGCAAGTTAGATAAGCAAAGCAAGAAACTGGTCAGAAGTAATTAAAAAAATCATTCAAAAAGACAGCTTCATGGACACAGGTGGTCCCTAACAGCAGCATCTCCTCTGCCTTTCAAACCATATGAGTAGGCAAGAACTCCCCTTCTAGACTGGTAAGCACCAGGAATATCTGCACTGCTCTCTGGAATAAACAGAAGCTGTAAAAATGCTTCAATGTGAAGTTTAAATACTGGATCAGAGTGGTCCATCAGAAATTACACCTCCAAAGAACAGCATTTCAGGAGCTCCCTGCTTAGGTAAAACAAGGGTACTGATGAAACAGCCAGGATGGCACTCAAGGAACTGCTAAGGAACAATTCAGTGCACTGGACAATTTACTCTCAAGGGAATTCTCACAGCTGGTGTTCCCCAGAATGACTTCAGTGGAGCCTGCTCACCCTCTCAGACTCTGAACACTCATCACAAAAAGACCCAAAGCATTTCTAGAGGAAGGTGCACAAAGACAAATCCTCACAGCTTCATGCTTGTGTGCCCTGACAGCATCCACAACCCTGTGTCAATATTTGACAGCTTTTCCAGAACATCAAAGTGAATTTTCAATGGGCTCCTCTCCTCTTAAACACCCGGTGCATCAGAGATGTAAATGTCTCTTACACTCCTCACTTTTATGAAACAGCTGTGCACCAGCACAGACAGCCAGAGCTGACCCCCAGAAGGAAGGTCTGACACAGATCCTTTGATTCCCTTCTCCCACTGTGCTGCACTGCAACCTCCATTCCCACCATGAAATTATGAAACCAGTAGAAAAATATTAACAAAAAAAAAAAAATCAAGATAATCTTGAAGGAATCTCTTATGACAGGAGCCCAGAAATCCTCAAGAACCTTAAAAAGAAAGTTGTGCATCAAGCCAGGCAGCCAAAAACGACAGTAACTCAAAGCAGCATTCATCACCCTGATCAAAGCTGCTTGACAGCAGCACTTCATACACTGTGAGCATAAAAGAAAGTAACATCTCTTTTAAACACCTTTCACAATGATACAGAGCTAAGAAAATACTTCCTCTCAAAGAAACGCTGCAGGAGCCATTTGGGAACTGTGACAGGAAAATTGTTAATAGATGCCTGGAGGAGCACACATTTCCTAGTGCCAGGCACTCAGGAGATGCCTCAGCATGTTGCTTCTTCCACTCAACACCTACAGCCTCTCTTTGCTCTAAGCACAATGAAAAAATGGAGAAAACAGATGACTGTGCAAGAAACAAAGCAAAACAATTTCACTTTCAGTTCCACCTTAGGAGGAACAGGTTGATGTTGAAACACAGGAAGAGCTTACTAAATACAGCAACTGCTGATCTAAGTGGATTTTTGTGTGGCTGTCAGTCTAAAGGTATTACAGCAATTACTCTCAACAACCAGAAGCTGCACTTACCAAGGAACATATGTGTCCTTTAAAGATGAAGGAAATAGACCAAAATATTTGAGAGACCTGGGTATTGCCCATTCTATAAACAGCAGTAGGAGCATTACAAACCAGCCAAAGGTCACAGTCACAGCATTTTACCAGGAAATGGAGCAGGTTTGCAGACATTTAGACAAAAATCCAACATCCACGTGTGCCATGATTGCACACACAATTCAATTCCCCTGTTCATACTTCAGTGAAGCTGAATAAAAGCTCAGAGAGCTTAAAGTGGGGAGCAAGCTACTGAGGTAGGAGTTTAAAGCCACAATGGCACTGTCCTCTCATGGGAAAAAGAGCAGAATTCCCATACTGCATGAAGGGGTACAGCCCTTTCCTCACGTTTGCCAGCAAGGCCAGTCCAGCTAAAGCCCACCAGGGCCAAGCAGCACCTCCAAGCAGTGCCAAGTGTCCAAAGTGACAGGGAAAGCAGCAGACTGGATCAAGGGCAGAAGGCACCCAGTGCCCAAGGCAGGGCTAACAATGCTCCCAGCCACGGGGCTACTCAAGGGGAGGGGGCTGAAGGATTCTTGGAGCAGCTGTTTGCCAAGAAGGGTGTGGAAGAGACATCAACACAGCTCTGCACTGAGCAGCTGCTTCAGAAAGGCCCAGGAGGCAATCCCTGCCATCTCCTCCAGGTGCAAGGAGGTGCCTAATCTGCACCACTGGCAGCTCCACAGAGTCCTGTTCCCATATAGATGGGTAACAGCAGGATGTCAGGACATGGTTCACTGCACACATCTGGTACAAATCAAGGCAATCACAGAAGTTTAACAGAGTGCTACCAAACCTAAAGAATGACATTGGACACTGTGATTCAATGTTTCTTTCCACATTTTACCCCTCATTTCCCTATATCCTTCCTATCTTGTCTGGGTAAAAAAAAATCAGACTTGTAAAATCTCTGAGGAAGGGACTTATGCATATTCCATAATCAAAACTGATAAACTTTAACTAAACTAAACTCAGCCCCTGCAACCTCCTCCAACCCCAAGCAGGCATCCAAAACTAAAAAGGGCCAAGATTTCCAAGAGTTTTGCACCTTTGGCTAAGCCATGAGCTCCACTCACTAATCAGAAATACTTTCACATACTTGGCTTTGCACAGCACACAGATATGCAGGTGATTCCAGCCCCAAAACTCTGTAATCTGACACAGGCAAAAAGCCATATCATGCCAAGAAAAAAAGAAGGCAGGTCCTTGAGAGAAAAACAACCTAAAAAACCAACCCAAAATGGTCATTAAATTCTGCTCTTTCACTCATCCAGGAACTGCTAAGCAGTGAAAATGAAACCTGCCCATATGCACCAATTCCCCTCAGCAGCAGACCAGGCTGGCTCTTTCCTGCTGGGGAGTTCATACCCAGAGGCCAAAGGAGCTGCCTTATCAAGGAACCAACACCTCCAGGCTGCTCCTCCACAGTCACAGAAACCTGTTCAGAGTTATTAGAAACACTCCCTTCTCCCCCATCACATGACTTCCAAGCACCAGGCTGCTCCAGGAAGGTCTCCAAATGTGACAGTCACTAGATTTATGTGTCTGCCTGCTACTGCTCTATAAACATTTTCATTCTATTACAGAAAAAAACAAACAAACCCTATTGGATCCGTCAGCTCCTCAGATTCCTGCTGAATGTGGATGACTCCTGTCATCCTGTTACACAGGAAAAACACAATATAGGGAAACGTGGCATAACTGACCTCAGGTGAGTGCATTCAGTGAATACACACACCTCATATAATTCCCTATTTATACATCACAGCTCTTACTGGTTTAGGATCTAACAGAAATAAAAAGCCACACCGAGCACCTTAACAAGTGCCTCACATTATCCAGAGGCGTAGAGCCCTGGTTCTGGGTTCAGGCATGTCCAAATCCCAGGAGCACAGACTCCAGGTTTGCCCTGGTGGGATGCTGTACACTGTTCTGCTGCCAGTGCACAGTGAGAAGCTGAGCTGAAGTCACAGCTGGCCTCATCTGGTTTTAAGAATTGGGAGGGCAGGAACCCAACAAAACCACCTAACCAAAAATCAGTCACATTTTTTCTTCCTAAATTCAGCAAATGTCACCAGATGCAAACAAGAAGGTGCTGACAAATCAGAAGGGGAGGTTTTTCACCCCAGCCTTCCTTGGTACAGGGCAGCCTATTCACAAGGTTTACCATCACCTGCTACACTGCACATCCACAGTGGAAGTGTTTTGCCTCAGCAGGTCCCTGAGCCCTGTAATGAAAGACAAGAGACCTAGAAAGGAAGACAAGAAAATGGGAAGCAACAGGTAACAGAAATCCATGCGAATAACAGTGTGCTAAAATGCTACTTTTTATACAATGCATTCCCCCAGTGTTTTTGTGTAACACCAGTGGCACAGATCTCCAGGAATACGTGTTGCAAAGTTATCCCAAAGACACTGAACAACACTAAACTCATGTAAAGAGGTTGCAAAGGAGAGGGGGGAAAAAAAAAACCCACACAGAAAACCCCTTCTTTTTAAATAACACCACCTAAGATGTTATGCTTCCACAGGCAGGTGAAAACAGTTTCAATCTGATTAGTGACAAAAAGTTACAACAGACCAAAAACCACTCTTCCCCACAGGTGGACTTTTGCAAAAAGTCCTTTACCAAAAAAAACCCAAACCAAAACAAAAACTTCAAAAACAATTTCCTGTCGGGGAAACCACTTTGCTCCTTCCTCCACCAAACACTTTAACCGTTTTGAACAGATAACAAGTATTCCATGACAAGACTATGGCCCAGACACTCCAAGAGACATAAAGTTCACTGTTTCTGAAAGAAGCACTGACTTTCTGAATGAAGACTTCAGTGATTCAGATAACACTGAGCCACTAAACTTTTTTTTTTTTTTAAAGTTACAAAATACTATGGTTTAAAAGAAGACAAGAACATCTTCCCCCCTCCTGCCAAACCCACCAGTTTCAGAGCCACTGTCTGCAAGGGACAGAGACCACCACCAGAGCATGTAAATTACAGAAACACTCCTCTAAGGAAAGAGACCAGCCCACTCCGTTCTCTTCCACTTCACACATTTCCCAGTCTCCGGTTCCAGCCTTCGCTCACCCTGAATCCAACGCGTGCCCCGTGTCAGGGGGAACGTGAGCGCTGCCCACGGGAAACAAAGGGACGGCCAAAGGCGCTCAGCACCTCAAGAGGCAGCCAGACACCTACAGCTTTGGGCAGGGAGCGGCGAGAAAAGCTCACAATGAACTGACACATCTGTATCAATCACCTGCTCTTCCTAAAAATGTTAGCGCTGTTACGAGAAATCCTTGCGTGCCTTGCTTTCTTGCTGGAGCTGCCACTCCCACACCCCCCCGTTGCTGGAAGGATGAGGCGAGCCCGCGTCCCTCTGGAGTGGCCACTACAGGATTAATTCCTTGGCCAGCACCGCTCGTGCCTGCCAGCTCTCACCAGAAACTCGGGGAGAGATGCTGCACTTCGCCACGCAGCCCAAAGGCGAAGAGAACTTTCTGCGGTTCTGTGAACTACCTCAAGCCGAGCGGGAGGGAGGGCCGGTCCGCGACAGAAGCAGGGGCGAGGGGCAGGCTCGATCCCGCCGGGGGAAGCAGCAGAGGGCCCCGAGTCGATGGCAGAGCCGGGGAGTCGCTTCCCAGGACGAGAGGAACAGAGGCAGGAAACAGAGCAAAGGAAGAAACAACCGCGCCGCTGAAACGCAAGGCGGGATTCGGCGGGCAGAAAGGAAACAGGAGATCGGCCGGGAGGCGCAGGGGTTTGCAGCGCCCAGAAGAAAAAGCAGGACGCGCACACGGGACCCTCGCGGGGTCACTTCACCCCTCCAGGCTTGGGGGACTGCGAGCTGCAGCCGGCACCTCCGGCCACNCCCACGGGCGGGCGGGGACGCGCCGCACGCGCCCGCTGCGGGCCCGGCCCAACGGCCGCGCGGGCTGAGGGCGGGAGCGCCGGGATCCGCCCGGGCCTCGGGAATCACCCGGGCCTCGGGATCAGACCGACACCGGGAATCGCCTCGGGATCCGCCCGGGCCCCGGGAATCACCCGGGCCTGGGGATCGGACCGGCACCGGGAATCACCCGGGCCTCGGGATCAGACCGACACCGGGAATCGCCTCGGGATCCGCCCGGGCCCCGGGAATCACCCGGGCCTGGGGATCGGACCGGCACCGGGAATCGCCTCGGGATCTGCCCGGCCCGGGCCTCGCCACAGCCCTCCCGACAGCGATGCTCGTTCTGGAATTTGATGGGTCCCGACCTGGTGGTGCTTGGCCAAAGGCTCCTCATAACACATCTACAGCCACTAACACTTCTATCCCTGCCAAATAAACGCACGTTTTCGTTTAAGATCGTTTTATGGACTTAAAGTCACAGAATCACGGAAGTTGGGTTGGAAAGGACCTCTGACATCATCGGCTCCAACCTGTGATGACCAAACTCCACCGTGTCACGCAGACCACGGCACTCCGTGCCACCTCCAGTCTTAAACACCTCCAGGGACGGTGACACTTCCCTGGGCAGCCCATTCCAATGTCTAATCACCCTTCTGTGAATAAATTGCTCCCAGTATCCAACCTGAACCTCCCCTGGTGCAGTTTAAGGCTTCGCGCTCTCATCCGGTCGCTTGTTGCCTGGGAGAAGAGGCCAGCCCCCTTCTTGCTATAACCTTCTTTCAAGTCTAGTAATACAGTTGTGCTTCAACTCATTCCTATTTAATGGAGCCCTGCACTCTTTAGAGCCACATTTACCTGGTATTCAGTACAGGTGTCCTTCTTGCCACGCCCAGTCACGGTGCCAGTGCCACGCTCAGGCTGTGGATTGCTCCACAGGGACAGGAGTGCCTGACCTTACCGCAGTTTTTAAAGTTTCTGGGATTCTACAAAACAGCCTGAACCAATTCTGAGTCAGGTTTGAGTCATGTTGGTCAACTCAAGTGGCTTCCGGCTGGGAATGGTGTTAGGGGACAAAAAAATGACACGCAAATAGATAAATTTCAAGGAACTGAAGAGAAGTTTCTGTTTCCTCAAACTGTTTAGCTTTGTCTTGCAGTCAGCATTGCCCCAAGCAGCACTCTCCCCCTCTCTCCCTTCTGCCCAAAATGGTTTTGTTGTTGTTGTTGGTTTGTTTTTGTTTGTTGTTGTTGTTTTTTGAGAAATCACTGTGGGGGTTTTTATATCTTTTTGTTTCTGATATCTGAGTAATACGGATTACATATTCGTAGCAACATGTGAATAATAAAAAGGAGATGTTATCTTTTGCTTACAGAAAGCCATGTGATTTCTGCACCTGAGACATGCAGAAAATCACCACACACTCAGCAGGTTAGGAAATACTAGTTTATCTACTTTCCTGGTATCCACAGGCATTCACACTGTTCCCAAGGTGCCAAGGCAAAATATCACTTTTTCTGGAACTGGTTTCTGGAGCAGGTGGGTTTTTTTTGTTCCTTATTTTGAGTGCTGTGTAAAAGGATACAGATTGAAGAAGGAGGCAACTCTTCATCATATCCCTCAAGTAGTATCTATAAAATGAAGCATGAGGCTCCTTCTTCCCCGTGGCTCCAGGAGGAGATGCAGCCACGTGCCAGCACTATTGCTTTCACCCAGTGCCACCTGTGGAGTCATTTTTCTGGTAACTGCTTCATTGCTGCTGATGCTTAGGATTTAAAGCAGGATTTAGAAGCAGGATTTACTCAGGGCCTGCTCAGGAATTCTTAAGAGATGGGTGGCCAGGTAAAATCCTTACAGGATTAGGCTTGCATTCTCCAATATGTGGGACTTAAAAGTGCAATTGTTAATGTAGCAGCACAGATGGTGAGGACATTTCTAAAAAACCCTATAAAACACGAGGGAAGCCAAAATGGCAGGGGGTTGTAGGCATGACTTTCCCTTAGTTACTTTTCCTGACAAGTTACATTCATTGTCTTTAGCCAGGCTGAGTACAGCCAGGAGGGCTGTATAAGATAAAATATATCTGCTGCTGCCAGAAAGAGGCTCTGCACAGCTCTTAATGAACCCACTGACAACCTTCCTCCTGTGCTCCTGAGAGCTGAGGGAACATTCACCCTCCCACCTTCCGTGCTGTTCCTCACCTCCACCTGCCAGGAGGGGTGGTGGTTCTGTGCCAAGGGGAATGATGCAGGGTGGGCATGGAATGCCACCTGTGGAAAGGGTCAGAGGCTTCTGAAGGCTACTTTCATTATCAAGGGAAGAGGAAAGCAGCAGCTGCCACCAGGCTGGGCTCCTGGGGTCTTTTTCTGGTGGACCTTCTTAGACACGTGTAGCTAATGTGTGCAGGAGCACTCATCTGGGATGGCCAGCGTAGGTTTTGCCCAAGCTAGCAACAGATAAAATCTTCCTAGACCCGTTGTTCCATCCACAGTTCATAAACCAGCAGAATGCCTTTGTTCCTAATTGAGATTGAGGACCAACAAATTTGCAGTGTAACTTAAAAAGCCACGATGAAATGTTGCAAGACCGGTCTCCTAAGCTATGGACGTGAGTCAACCTTCTGTATCCCAGAATCACTTTCCAGAGATATTCATTTTTCTTTTGGCACCAAGTGAGAAATCCTTGTGGACTGGCCACAGCAGAGAGATCCCCCATCCCTGGTTAACCACAGCTTTTTCCCACGACTATTTTTATCCCCACTACTGTTTGGGAGCAGGAGACCGAAAGGACAGGAAGAATTGTAAGGTTTGAACCTTACTCAAGGAGCTGCTGCCCTACTGTCGTTCCTGCCACCTGCAGCACAGCCTGCTGGCCCAGCCTCCAGGCAAGGGGAAATCCCAGGCCTGTCATCCCTCCTGCTGCAGATAGGCTTCCATTCATCACACCACCATAGGAACACCGGGGCTTGTCCTTTGTTTTTGGTTGAGTGGGCAAGAAAATAAGGCACATTGTTTGGGATTTTCCCGGCTGGGAATTCCCCCATCATCCTGTGTGAAACTTCTGCTTCTTAAAAAAAAAAAATTAAAAAAATAAGACAGCATAGAGGCATTAATGCAATTCTCCCATTATTTTACTGAATGCTGCTACGCCAGCATCAGATGTTCAGGCTAGTACTGCAGGCTGAGGAAGTGAGCTTCAGCTGCAAAAATTAAATGCTAGTTTCTACAACCCAATTTATATTACCTTCATCCCTTCTTGGCTATTTATCTGAACCTGAAAAAACAATTTGGAATATGTACATGTACTGGGGGTGTATCACTGATTTCTTTGCATCAGATAATTCAGGGCAGCTGAGAGTGAGCCAGCAAAAGGGAAATTGAAGCCAGACTCTTTAACACCCACATTTATCTCTAGATCAGCTCCTCTCAGGTCTTCATCAATCATCCAAGGAAGTAACAACAGAGATAAGAAACGATACCGTCACCAACAAAAAAGAAAAAATAATTAATGACTTTATTTTTTTTTTTCAGTTCAGTTGGCCATCTGAGGTGCTAAAATCTCAACACCAATGAAGCAAGTGTGCATAAAAACAAACGAGAAAACACAACCAAATAGAAGAAAACAGGCTGGAACAGAGTTGGTTTTGTACAGGTAGGGTATTTGCTTTTCTGTTAACGCTCCACACGTGCCAACCGTAAAAAGCCTTGAACAATCTGAATATCAGAGTTCACGTTCATACAAAAGGGCAGATGCCAAAGCAACTCCCTTTGCCTGGATTAGACTTCACACACACGCATGCACCCACAGATACAGAGTAGTTAAATTACTGCACTGCCATCAGAACATGGCATCCTCCCCTTCACACCTGCTTTCAGTGACATCCTCCTCTGCCTGCTACCCTGCCTAGTACCTGCCAAGCAGTCCTTGAACAGTCCAAAAGCAGGAACTTCTGGAAAGCTTCTCATCTCTGTTACTTTGCAAAGGTCAACAGCCAGCCATCTCTTTCTCTGTCAGCTATATAAACAGGCTGGTTTTTAGTATGCTTTAGAGCTCTCTTCCTTGCAGACAGTGACAGCTGAAATTCCCACTGCAGCTTTTCGGTTTGCACACGGGAGATTTTACAATGCAACACCTCTCTCAATCCACTGGTGTGTGGTGTAAACGCTTAATGGAAAACTCATTTTGGAAGAATGTTAACCAAACAAGGTGTAGCTGCTCACAACAGGGAACTGCCAGCTGCTCTAGATCATGCTGTCTAGACCACTTAAAATACTTCATAACGTTCAGGATTAGGATGTATAAAAATATTAAAACCCACCAGAGTGCACACAAATGTGGTGACTAGCTCTACGCAAGCACCGTGTTCTAGCAGAGGCCTAGGCATTGCACAAAACTCAGATTCTTGACCGTGGGGGTAGCCCAAGGATCCACTGGTGCCTTTACATACAAACAAATATTTACAGAAAATGCAGAAACGGAGAAAGACAGACTTTTAAAACTTGCGGTTTGCTCTAAAATATGTTCAGCAATGCAGTTTATAACATGCCCTAGTGAGACCAGGGGGTACTGGTTAACTGAAAGAAGGAATATGTCTGCAAGTTGGAGCTGAAATGTCTCGTCATCTCCCCACACATCAGTTCTCTGAAGCTCAGAATTTTACAGCTTGTTGTGACTTTTAATGAGAATATGGTTAAAAGGAACAGAACAGTTTAAAAAAAAAAAGTACTGTGAAAACAGCAGATTAGTTGTTCTGGCAGTCCTCACTCCCCCATCTCCATTTGCCTCCTGGGCATTTCCTTCCAGGAGCTGGTTGTTGCCCTCCCTTCCCCGTAGGGGGCTGAAGTGCTTGCCCCATCCTCGGTGTGCCCATTTCCAAAGGAGCACGGCTCAGGTTCCAAGCTCGGCTCTCTTCCCACCTGCTGCCGGGGATGGAGCGGCCGGCCCCGGGTCAGGACCGTGTCACCTGGGGACAGCCACCCTTGCGTGCCCACCTCTGGGGAGCTGAGGGGTCCCCTTGGCTCTCCTCACACGTGAAAAGGACACACGTCATTGAATGCACGTGGCTGAGTCACTGCTGCTGCAAAGAGCTAGAACATCCTTGCATTCGGCTACAAATATGGAATCTTGTGCTCACGAGAGCCTTCTTCAGCTTTAAAAATACAAAATTTGAATTAAAAATATTCAGAGAGTAAAAAAACTGACAACTTGCATCTGATATGCAAGTTGTATTCTTAAAGTGCAACCGAACAGCAAATAACAAGTTGTGCCTTTTGCAACCATTTTGATATAAAAAGGCCTTTTAACATTCCCTTTTGTGTACTTTGAAACAATTTGTATGTGCGATGTTAGCTCTGCGTTTTCATTCTCGCTGCTGGACGCCTTCAGCACAACCCAAAGAGTTTAGGGATAGAATACGTGGGTTTTCTGTGCAATAAGGTATTACACCCTCAAGTGATCTCGCTCTTCAGCATTGCAAAGATCTGGCCAATGTCCCCCAGCATGAAAAGGAGAAGAAACCACCTGGTGTTTCTTCTTCAGGACTTTTTTCTGTTCTACAGCTCACATTCAATGACCTTTTGTTACAAGTTAGATGTGGTCCATATACCCAGTGCACTGTAAAATGGACCGAGGTCAATTCTCTGCACAAGACAATTTACAGTAAACTTTCTATCTTTCTTCCCTCTTCCTGCACTCCAGCTTCCACTGGCCCCTCCAATGCAGACTATTGCCAGTTTGACTCGGGCAGCAGGCCCTGCACCAGGCAAAGGGGAGGGAATTCTGTTTGCTGGACATCCTGTTGGTAAAGCCAACGCTCCGGGATGCTGGTATGGCAGGTACCACTTGCTGAACACACACAGTTATGAAGTAGCACTGCAGCTGCCTGGCTGTCTGCTTGGTTTCACGAGTATCTGGATTTCATTTGTAATGCCTTAGCATTAAACACTAGGTGGAATAAAGGGAGAACACTCGGGGGGAAAACACGTGCTTCCACAGTCAGCACTGCTCAGAGTCCCCGTGGACACTCCTACCCATTCTCCCTCAGCCTGGGGCATTCTCCCAAGTCAGAGGTGAATTCAAATCCTTGACTTTGGCTTCCAGGAGACCCCTCTGAAGGAGGTAGAGAGCCAACAGCAAGAAACCATGCAAACTTCTGTGCCTGGGCAAAAGACTGAAGGATGCTCAGCCCCGCTGGGGTGCCTCGCACCGGCAGTGTCAATTCAAGCTGGAAGAGTCAGGGTGCTGTCCAAATGTGCTTGGGAATGGGACACGCTCTCCAAGACGTCAGAAAGCAGCCTTGGACTTCTTTAATGGGAAAAGAACACAGCATCCCAAGGAGGGAAACCCTCTGGACACATCATGTGAAGGGTGGGACGCCTCCCCAGTGCACGGTGCTGGTTCAGCTCTGCAGGATGGGTTAAGGACACGGTTTGCCCAGGGAGTCTGTCCCACAGGGAATGGTGCTGAGCTGCTCAGTGCATATCCTGCTCATCGGTCATCATGTGGTTAAGGTCAGGACCCTCCTGGCTGAAAAGCAGCAGATTCACTAACTGGGCCAAAAGGAGCTTCTTCCAAGAGATGCAGCAGGAAAAGTGCCATTTTTGTTTTCATGGAAATCCCTCGAAACTGTATCAGGACTGTGAGGATCCCCTCTTTCAGTGAGAAAGAGCCATAAGGGATATTTCTACCTCACAGTTTTGGCTTTCTTGTTATAAAAATGTAAAATTAAAATAAATATAGGTTTGTTAGTCCAAATGAGAGAATCTGGGATGTGGAAGAAAAGGATGCTAAGAACACAAATAGATTCTTAAACTCCATGAGTGCACAGGATTTTTTCATAGAGGAAAACTCCCAGGGCAGGATGCATCCATGGGTACATAAAGGCTGCCCTTGCTGTGAAGCAGGGACCAATCCACAGTAGTGTCTTTCTCTAACAGAGTTAAAACACTCCCTCCACAATCAAATATGTGTAACAATCAAATTATTAAAAAGAACACTAATAAATAGCCACAGGTAACAACGTCCAGTAATTTTGAAGTGGAAGTTGTAGGATGCAGCAGGCACACACACCCATCACTCGTCCATTTTTTTTCCTAAAAGATACAAAAATGAATCTTCTTTCAAGTATTAAAAAAATAAGTTAATTGACAAAAAAGGGTCAAAGTGACTGAGGGCCCAGGCAGGTCTTAAGCTTCTTTTCCAATGTGCAAAAACAAAATACAGAGAAAAAAAAAAAAAAAACCAACAAAAAAACACTGAAAAGTCTTAATGGTGGTTCGGTCACTTAAGGGCTTCTCCCTTTTTGGGGCCTAATAACCAGGGAATGCTGCCTGGGAACACCCCTGCCCCAGCACACACTTACCACTGTCCCACAGCAGTATTTTCCAGTGTCAAAACAGTCACAATAAGAACAGAACAAAGAAGCCCACCAGCCTCTGAGCTGTGGCCATGAAGACTAAGGCCAGCAGTAGCTGTCTCTCCAGTGTGTAGCGAAGCAGATGGGCACCTTCCCTCTCTCTTCTGCTCCCCTTGTTCTTTACAAGAAGATTTAGGAGGATAAGGTAGGGAAAGAGTCCACTGATGCCCACTTCTCTCCAAAATCCATGAGGAAGAGAGTTACATCACACACAGCAGTATCTTCTCTGTCTTGTATTTCTTCATATCCATGCATAAAGATCAACTGCAGGTTTCTTTGGTGGGGAGGAAGACTAAAGCAAAGAAGGTGTTGCCCTGGGCTTCTGGAGCTCTCTTGGACAGCTAACTCCACTGCTACAGGCTGCTGTGGTTTTTCAGGAAGGGTTGCCACTTCCCTCCCTTTTATTAGAACTGGTGTAGTAAAAACGGGAAAGGAATGGACTGCCTTAAATCCAGCGTAGTTAAGGGTACTTCTTCCCTTAACCTCCTTCCCCACACATGGATTATTCCCCCCTCCCTCCTACCACACACACAATATATGGTCCATCGTACAGGACCTCAAGGAGACTCCACAGTCGCAACTCATTTCTTCAACTTGGCTTGCAGACATGTAAAACTTAAGCTTCTGGAACCAACACACTTATCAAAAGGCTTCTGAGTGCTTCAGACCAAATCCCTGCATGCTGTTGGACCCTTCGGAGTTTTCCCCTTCAGCATCTTCCTATCCATGTAATTCTGGCAAACTCAGGGTAGGCCAACTGGACAACACAGACCAGCAGAGGTAAATGTATTAAGCTCAGGACCAGTTCAAGCTAAAACCTTTGGAAAGCATGACTGCCTCCAGGTCCTTGTCTTCTTCTTTTTCTCGAAGCCGCTGCTCCTCAAGGAGAGCCACAAGGGAATCTCTCTGCTCCACTACTTCAAGCATTTCGTTCAGGATCCTCTTCTCCTCTGAGAGCTCCTCATCTGTCTTCAGATGATCTACAGAGATAACAAAAACTATCAGCATACACAAGGCTAGAAATAGACACATACAACCCATGAAATATTCCCCTTTGCTCTCACCTTCTACTGCCATCCTCTCACGGAGTTCCTGCTGCAGTCGACTCTGCCTGTCTTCCAGTTCTAGCTCCCGAGCACTGAAAGGAAAAGAGCAGAAATCCAAGTTCCAGGTATATTAAAATACTGCACACATTGCTTCATAGTCATTCTCAGTTTCTGCTCCCTCTCTAGATATCTGCTGTGCATTTTACCAATTTCGTTTGGAACAGCTCTTAAATAAGATATATAACTGTAGTTTTAAAAGATTTCATTTTAGCAATTCGGGTTCTTTGCCTGCAGCTACAAAGTGCAATGCCAAAAGTGGAGCAAACTAAATATAGAGCAGAGTCAAAGAGCAAATAAATCTGCAGTGCTTCTACCTATCCCCTGCTACTTCCCACTCTAAACCAAAGTTATTTATTAACAAATTACTTATTACTTAAGGACATGCCAGGCCATTGCAATCGCCACCTTGGGACTTCACTGCCACGAAGACCATCAACTTCCACATTGCTGAGGTGAGCTGACAGACTCCAAAATGAATTTCAGTGAATTTGCACAATGGGAACAGACAAAAAACCCCAATTTAATTAACAGGAAAACAGCTTTACCATCTGAGCCCACATGAGAGGCACTGGGGTCCCACCACGGGCAGAAAAGAGAGCCACATGGCAAAGGTGACTGCATTAAATGCTTTTGGCTATGCTTACTTTACCAAAACCAGAAGGAGTCCCACATTATTTCTGCATAGCTCAAAAAGACTTGCATAAACAGGATGTGTTTTATACAAGAACAGCATAAGAAGGGCTCACATAGCTGTACTTCTGCATGTGTGCAAATAATTGGAAATTTCATCCCTTACCACTATTATTCCTCCTTCTATCACTCCTTTAAAATGTACTTGGATTTCTATCTCAGCCTAAGAGGCCGCTGACCTCCTGGCCTTACAGGGAAGACAATACTGACAGATCTCACACTACTATTTCTGACAAAATCCCCATTTTTTACCACATTCACTCACAATATCATCAGTTCAGACTCGTAGCGAACCAAGGCATTCTTCTCCTGCACCAGCTTGAACCACTCCTGCATCAGCTTGGGGTCATCCTTCTTACCCATGCCTGCCAAGAAAGAAACCTGGTAAACTTTCAGGTAATGCCCTGCAATCCTTACAAGCCCAAACTGCAAAAACAACAATGGGGCAAAATGTGCAAAGAAAGCCGAGCAAGATGCTGCCAGAGCACTCCCAAGCCGGGTCCATTCAGTTTGCCTACAGCACTCAGTTGAGTGGAAATCACCTCCAAAAGGATTCTCTTCTCTTTGGAGCCTACTTTTTTAGTTGTTTGTTTCTGATATTCTTGTGATTACTTGTTTCTTCCTCACTCTTATTGCAGAAAGCCCCAATTTCTATGAGTATTTAACTTTTCCTTTCATTAGAAGAATTTGATAGATGCTCATGCCAGCTACTTAAACATATGCTCATCAGACAAGGGTTCAATTGCCACTCCGTGTGTTTTACCTTTATTTTCTTCAATTGCATGTCCTCAAGTTTTTCTTTTACTAGCCAAAAGTAACATCTTGTCTCTTCTTTTTCCAACAGTTAAGTAAATCTTTTCTGACTGCTCCTCCTAGCCACACATATCTGTTCATCTTGAAGATCCCCCTGCCCAGTGAACACAGAAACTAATTCTGCTGTACTGCATACCAGTGCTAGAAAGAAAAGGAATCCCCAGACACATTTGCTAATATGAAAGAAGAATAAATAAACCCTGGGCCTTGACCACCTAGTACAGAACTCTTAGCTGATCCTTTTATTTTAGAACAAACTCCTCAACTTATTCAATAGTCCACTGATGAGTCTTGTGTCTGTCAGGAGTCATGTGGAATAAATGCAGAATGCTGTTCCCAAAGCCTTCTGTTGATATTTAGCAAACACAAGAACTTACCGAGGAGGGTCCTCCTGGTAAGCTCTTGGTCTGGGCCACTTATTCCACACTGAACCACCTGCATCTGGATGCTGTGATTTACATCAGACCCCATCAGGCCAGTGACAAGGTTCCTGCTATGTGGAAGTAGAAGCAGGAGCAAGGCCTCAAACCAAGCTCAACAGCACTTTTGGATTGTTGCATCCCATCAGCTTGCACTGCACATAACCTAAGGTAACTAACATCCCTGTCTCTGCTTGTTATTGTGGATGTGTACTCTCTACATCACAAAAGCTCTCAAATAGTCCATCTAATGCTAAAATAATCAAGCAGCAAGCTTACTGTTCAAACTCCACGACACAGACACATCACAAATACCACATTAATGGCTACTTAATTCAGACCCGTGCCCTGCCTCATCCTCAGCATGCCAGAGAAGCGCTGCTCTGCAGTTACACAAGGGAGAGCCTACAACTCCTAGCAAGCTGCTTTCACCTGCCTTTGGAAGCGTGTCATCCCAGCCCCTCAGGAATACCAGACTCTGTTGTACCACCCTAAGAGCCCCCCTTAAGGGCTCCGTGGACTTTTATACCAGTGTGTTGCTCAGTTCCAAGCATTCCTTTCTGAGCATCTCTGCACAATATGCCCACGTGGCGACAGGAGAGGGAGACTGTACATGCAGATGTCCAGTGCTGTGGCGCCATGAAAACACTGGGAAGTCTCCCCTTCCTCTCCAATGCCAGGATGTATAGAAAACAAATGCCTCTAAGAAAAAGCCAAAAACACAACGCTACTGACCTATGAAATACGTAAGTATTTTTAAACAGCCAATGGGTAGAGGAGTAATGGGAGGATTGGAAAGGGAGCACTGACAACTGATGTGAGGGAGGACCATGGAAAGCAGGTAAGTGGTTAGCAAAATTACACCATGAACACACACATAAACAACCCCTTCCCCATGCCTTGGCAATGGAATCTCTACAGCAAACTCCATTTGGGATAGTTAAAGAATGCACTCAGCAAGACAGATGAGGGAGACCTAGTCTAACTTAAGGTCTGTTGGTTTTTAAAGTTCAAGGATGTTTTTCAAATCAGTCCTTATAAAGACACAGTATTCCTTTAATCCCTATATGCTAATTAAAAGGCCGCATTTAAGGAAACAGATTGTCGTCGCTTACCCCACCTTCCAAACATCTTTCAGGAGGAATAGGGAAATTGAAGCCACCAAATGAAAACAGAAACTTTTGGGTGCGACACTTGTGGTCCCACAGCTGCTGCCCATTGCCCCTCCCAGTCACTGCCCCTTCTCTTGCACAGCTGGGACTAGCAAAAGGGATACTGTACCTTCAACAGCTTGCCACAGGCTCAGAGGAGCTGGTTACCAGGTAGCTACAGACAAGGCTGGCTCGGGGACACAGCAAGAAAAGGGCTGGGGGCCTTGTGGTCACTAGCTGACTAGTGCTGCTATGAGAACCCAGCTGTGGCAGGGAGGACACGGGGTGTGTGAGGTTACGTTACCTTCATGGGCACAGCAAGGGCAGAAGGAGAGAGGTCTACGACGTGGTGTCCCGGCATTGGGCTCAACTTCAATAGGACCAAACCAGGAAGAGGAAGAGGCAGGAGAGGAAGAGGAAGTTGGAAGTGGAACGGAAGAGGAGGAAAGGGGTGAAATAAAAGACAAGCAAAGGACAAAAAGCATAAGAGTGAGAAAGAAAGGAAACACAAGAAGAAAAGAAAAGAAAAAATACAAGAAATGGAGAAGCAGAAACAAGGGATACAGTCTACAGATGAATAATGTCCCTAATAAGCACAGGTAACAGGTAAGAGATAGACTGAGGTACTGGTGAACTCTTACTGAGCTGTACAAATACCAGGCAGGAGGTTACTGTCACTGCACTTTTCCTAACACAGTTTTCAGGTGCAAGGTCTTTAACTGAAAGGTTTGTGACCCAGATGTCAGGACGAGTAGAGACATGTCTTTAACTTCTGCTGATAAATGTCAGATTTCAAGCAGGGTTACAGTAAGTCTCACCTGCATGCATAAGACACCAGCTGTAAGCAGCCACCCTACCTTAAGCTCTATCAGGACCATGCTCTTATCACTGTGGCAGCATCCACTGATGGTAAAAGTGTCCTTTGTGATGGAATAAAATGTCTTCAGACAGGGAACATCACAGGGAGAATCTGACTGCCATGGAACCCAGCCTGCCAGGATCTGCTGTGTCAAGTGTGGTGAGTACACATGTACCCCACTGCATGGTTGTGCTTAGGGGGGATAAAGTGATTCAGGGTCTGCAGGGGCAGTGACCAACTGAGGACTTTGCAGAGTTAAACCAGTAAATTTAAAGCTCTCCCTTGGCATTCTCATTCCACAAAGCATTTTAAAGCCTACAAATCCTGTTAGCATTGGTGAATTACTGAATCTTTATCATCTTTTCCATCAGCCAGTGAAGGACAAACATTTCTCATCACTCAAAAGCTTCAGCTGTTTTAACACCAATAATTTGCTTTTCAGCTGTACTTAACATTACAGAGATAAACAGGAGGCAGTAACCAACAGCACTAATAGTTACAGGAGAACGTGCACCAGGGAGATGATGAACTCTGAACCAGAGTCAGAGCTACCAGAACAGAACACTCCCTGGGCTCAGGGCACAACTGCACTTATAAAGAGGAGGCATTTCTGTGCTGGGAAAATGCATCAACTCCACAACAACAGTATGGTAAGAATAACACTCATTTTGGAGAAGTCAGCAGAGTTTGCTGTTTGTGGTTCAGAGAAAGCTCTACAAAATCAGAGTACCAGTGACCTGGGAAGGCTTTAGAAGGGACCATCACAGAACTAGACCAGCACATGGAGGACACACTGGAGCAAGAGGGAGAGCACACCAGCTTCAAAGCCTGTGACTGGGCAGCATGGCTTTCTCAAAAGAAGAAACCTCTGTACTGGAAGCAGGAAGGGGCAACATTAGGAGAGGTGCCACAGCTGGCCATGGGACAGCTATAAATAAAGCATCGTACCAACAATAGTTGAGAAAGTACCAGAACATGAATTACAGCTGTTCTGAATTTTCCAACTTCTTCATTTAAAACAGAAAAATGCTAGGGCTTTTTTCCTACAACTGCCATTTCACAGATCAGGTTACAAAAGCAAAAACAAATAAGTAAAACCCCAAACCACAAAGGTACAGTGAAGAATATGCTTTCACACAAAGCAGAACATTTAGTGCATGATACTTGTTAAATATTTTTAAATAAAACATAACAGACAACTGAGGATACGAGCATCATAAAGTCACCCCAGGACATTTTCCCATCTTACCTTATTCCAGATTGATTTTTTAAGCTAAAAGCTTTAATACTCTAACTTGGTCTAACCATTGTTTTGAGGGTGGATAGAGAGATGGAGATTTAACTGTGTGGAAAAATCCACTTCTTTCAGGGTTTGAGATTTCATTCAGAACTGGGGGCTGGGGCATTTGATACATCTTAAGCCATGGACATGGAGACTTGGTGAGGAACTTCCAGCTTTCCATATTTGAGCTGAAAATAAATACCCAGTGTGTGAAAATGTCATTCATCTCATTGTGAAATGGCCACAAACTAGTGGCTTTTGTCATCAGTAATCAAGTGGTCTGATACTAGGAGAGGATCCCACCTCTGGTCTCCAGTAAAAAGCCCCAGGGATCACACAGCACCTGACTAATATGGAGCTCACTCCCCACAACTGTATTTTCCTCCCTTGCTCTTAGTTATCTTCCCACTCTTGTCTAAAAAAAATTTGTCCTTGAATCAAGTTACAAAGTCCACGTTGTCTACTAGTCCTGCTACTAGAAAAGTCAACATGTTTTTTCAGTAAGATAATAAACATAACCTTTGCAATTAAGATCCTTTCCAGCTACTCTAGATGCAAATTACAGTTAATTACATCGGTGAATGCAGGTTATGATCATTGCAATTACTTTGGAAACAATTTCTGTCCAAAGCAGAATGACTGGCAAGGCTTTAGAAAGTCTTCCTTATGTGTTGGAGGTTCTTAACAGCAAGAACAAAGTGTAACCTGAAAACTTACTTCCCATGGTTCTCTAAAGCTTATTTCATGGCTTATTGCTCCAAAAGCCATTACTAATCTTACAGTAATTATTATTATTATTACTGTGTTGTTTGAAGAAGAGAAATCACCACCTCCTAGTCTCATTAAATTAACAGGATCATCACTGCAAGACAAATTTTCTGGATGTGGGGCCAGGGCCAGATAGAGAAAAACCCATTTGTTGTGCAAATTAAAGAAACCTCAACAAAGCTAACCCCCCTTTCTGTTTAAGTTTCCTTCACCACCAAAAATATACTGACACAGGTCTTCACCCACAACATGGAAAGAGTGCTGCTGGCAGCAGCAACACCTGCTGAAGCAGTTTGTTTGGAAGGAGCTGAAGGGCAAGAGAAGAACCATTTCTGTGACCATTCCCTTCTTAGGTTCCTCCTGTGCTGCCAGCAAGAGCCTAAGTAAGGTGTGGCTATAGCCTCTGGGCAGAAAATTACCCTTTTTTTTCCCACCAGAGGGATAAAACTGCCAGCACAGAATGTGTTAGTCACGAGTTGCTCCTTTTCAGTGCCACAAGCCAGCTCTTCTCCTGTGCAAAGCCTTGGCAGCAGAGCTCAGCAGCCCAAGCTGCTGGCAAGCCAGAGCATGGCTTGGAGGCAGGAGCTGCAGCTTATTAAGGAAAGGAGTGTGCCTCGGTTCACTGAACATTCTCAAGAGGCAGAAGCTCTGCCTTGCACACCAGACACATCCCATCAATAAAGTGACTGGAATTATCTTGCTTCTGTGTAAAAAAGACAGTGTTTGTCACGTTCCTGAGAGATTGCAGACTTTGCTACAGTGGTGGAAACCATGAGCCGGGTCAAGAATAAATACCATAGCTTCAAAGTGTCTTCAAAACAAGGACCAGGAATTGTATAGCCACTATGAAAATACACCTTCATTTCCACTGTACATTGTTTTTTGTTACAGAAGCTACACTGGACTGTTGCGTTCTTTTCTAATCTTTATTTACCTGTTGATTAAAGAGCAATTTTTCAGACTGGTTTTGTCCTTTTCCTCTCTAGCTCCATAACACTTCTTCACAATAAGAACTACAGTGATCAGAACCATAAATGATTGATCAGGATGAAGAAAGCACAGCACAAAGTTTGGGGTAGCAAACCCCATTATCCCCAAGCTACAACTCACATTGATCCCCTTCACTATTTGCTCCTATTTTAAAATGAGAGCTGTGATGATTTATGAGAAGTGGTGAGTCATTTCAAGGTAAATTTACTTGAACAGCACGTGAGTTACATCCTTCACAAGCTTTGCATCCAGAAACTTTGATTTCTATACTGTTGACTAATCATGGTGGTTTGGAAAACAGCAACACTGACAGGAAAATCCAGCTCTGAGGCCAGTCTCAGTTCTGTGGCACTTGCCCTCACAAGCTGAAAGAATGACACTTTGGAAATTTATTCTACTAACAAACTTCATCCCTTACTTATCAGGAATACTAAAAGCTCTGATTTTAAATCAGTGCTTAAAATATGGATCAGTCCAAAAGAGATCAGTAAGTCAAACAGCACTGATCACAGTAAATGTCCTCTTTTCCACCCTTAAAAAAATCAGGTTTATGGTCAGAAACCCAAGTACTGAAAAGTAAAGAATTCTAACTTAACTATTTGGTGAAGCTGTTCAACAGCAGCGTTGTTAAAAACCAGGGATACAGAAAGCCAACTCTTGGAGAACATCCACAGAACTGCAGCTTGAGAGCAAGGATTTTCACAAATGGCCCACAAGCACATCACAGTTTATTAAATCTGGGTCAAACTCAATATCCTCTACAGAACAATCACTAGAAGAAACCTGGGAAAAACTCAGAGAGCACTGGATTGTCATGCAAACTGAACCACTTTTATATATCCAGCAGAAGGGGACGGGGGAAAGGGAGAGAAGGGGAAAAAAAAAATGGGGAAAGCAATGGTTGGAGCAGAACACACACACAAATGATTCCAGAGAAGTCTTCTGCTTCTACTAGACTTTGAGGCATTTCAGAATGCACTCAGAATGAATACAGTCCTGCACTGACCCTGTCTCCTAAGACTGTTGCTTTTGTGTGCAGAAAAAAAACAGGTAAATGGCAATTGCCTAACAAGTACTGGTACTTAACAAGCTCTGCTTATCAAGTGCTCTTTCCTGCTCAAAATTTACAGCAAAGAAAACAAGTTACCAGTTCACTTCAGTGTCAAAAACAGCTGCAGACTTCAAAAACAACATTTATCTTACACCTCCACTCCCCTTTCAGAAGAGCTGTGTTTGCCAGTCACAAGAAATAGGACTGATCCCACTTGAGTATATCACAGTCCAGCCTTGCAGAGTTAGACCTGCAAGACTTTAAAGGACATAGCAAGCTCAAATGTTTTAAATAAGTTAAAAAAAGGTGAAGTTGTTGTAGAGTGTGCCATAAACAGAGTACAAAGATGTAAAAATAACCCAAAACAATTGCACTTCCCTGCCCTGTTTACCTGATGCTCTAAGGCTCTTGTCAAGAAGGGAGAACCTGTGCCTGAAATCAACACTATCAAACATACCAGCTCTCTTCCTTACATCCTTCTTGCCTCTCTTGGCATACTCCAGCCAAGAAAAAAGCAAGACAGGAGCGTGTGGCTGTTTATTTAATGATTCCCTGCTGGGTGCAAGGAAAAGGAAGCTGCTCACTTGAATGCAGAGGAAACCATGGAGGTACTTTCCAGAGGCAGACAAGGAGCCAGGGGGTTAGGAGGCATTGAGGCTGGGACTAAGGAGGCAAGGTGACTAATGGAGAGCAGGCAAAGGAGAGGGGAAAAAGGCTAAGGGATGAAAGCAGAAGGCAGATCTGAAAAGAAGGCAGGACCTAAAATTTACAGACAAATAATGCTGGGCAGAAGAGGGAGCGGAGCCCAAAAATTTTGGAAGAAGTCCAAAGGCTGGGATTTAGACTGTGGAGACTGTGTCAGTGGGAAGATGAGACCAGGAGGAGCTAGTGGAGAGAAATAGGAGGTCTGAAGGGTAGAATGCTAGGATTTCTTTGTCAAGAAGGCAAGATTAAAATTAAATGCCTGAGAATGAAAATGGAAGTGGGGTCAGGAGCTCTGGATGAAATAAGACGGGATCAGGACAAGGACTGTCTCAAAAGAGGGAACAAAAGGACAAAGAGTATATATCCACCAGACCAGTGCATCCTTCCACTGTCTGGCTCAGAATCCATATTTCCAAGTCTCACTATTCCACAGCTGTCAACAAACATCCATAAAATCCACTGATTGTGTCCCATTTCCTCTCCATAAGGATCCACCCAGAAGATGACAACCTAATTATTACATAAGGACATGAGACAGCTCTCTGTGGTGGATCTGAAGGTTATAAATCTGTTGATATACCAGTATAATATAAAGTCTTAATTTCAGTTGACTTTACAACCTCTGTAATGTTCTTTTAACCACACCACGCATACAATACACACACAGGAATAATTACTCAGAATTGAAATGTGACCATCTGTAGCATGAAATGAAACATCTGCGTTACAGCAACGGTACAAAACATCTCAGAACAGGAAGAGAGGATTATGACATCTGAGCAGAGCAACAGAGCTAGTTAAGATAGCAATTTGTAATCCTACACACTGGAAGTTGACCAGGATGTCAGAAGTTACCACTCCCCGTGCAGAAGTTGTTGTGCAATCTGTAACAACTAAATATTACCAGTTTACAGATAACTTTCCAAAGTGCTTTGCAGTTTTTGTTAATATTCTATGGCAGCATGGCTAGAGTCATGCCCATGCCTCAGAGACATGGGTTGCTGATAGAATAATTAACTTTGCAGCATCCAAGCTGCCTGCAGTGCTCAGCAGGACCTCCAGGGATTTTAATGGCACTCCACCCAGATGCAGCATCCTGCACAGACATGTTAATCTTGAAGCTGAGCTCTGTGTCTGCCACTTGAGCTGACAAGTATCACCAGAGCAAAGTATCCCTTCTGGCAATAGTGTTCTGGCAGCCCCAAAAGCAAATATAAAGCAAACTACAGAGGCAACAAAATAATACTATAAAGCTGCAAACTCCAGGCTATGCTGGCTCACTGCATTTAAAGGGATACTGCCCAATATGGTTTCTTTAAATTTTGTTTTGAAAACAGTGTTTTTGAGATGAGCAGAAATTTGATAGAGTTTTAAGATGTATCAGCCGTTTTTAAAATTACCACGAATATTGCCTCTGACTGTTGGAAGCCCAAGTGACTGAGTCACCATATAAATAAAAGCAGCCTGTTCCAAAATGACCACTCTGAGATGACTGAGCTCAGAGAAATGGAAAAGCAAACACGCAAAGAGATAAACAGTAAATTCCATTTCCAATTAAGATTTTCTGCAGCGCAGCAAATTCTTTTAAGTGACAGTGTCCCTTTAAGTGAAGATGATTTTGCTTTTCTTAAAGGCACTATTAGTGATTTTGATGGGATCTCTGTCTCTAAAGAGGCATTAGGAGCAGAGGCAGGAGGAGGGAGAGGTGTAGTGGAGATAGCATTAAATAGGGAGGAGGGTCTGTTAAGGGTAATTCAGCATCAACCCTTTTACAGCTCCTACTCTATGCACATATGAGTATGGGCCAGCCCTGGTGGATAAAACCAGGAAGAGGGTTTCAAAGTCTCTCTGCAGGAGATAGCCCAGGAAAGAATGCCAGAGGGACTGAACAGTGAATGAAGCACAGGGCTGGCAGAGGACTGTGGCATCAAAATTAGCACAGGGGAACTGGGCAGCAAAACAGATCTACTAAGGAGGAAAGTCTTCCATTCTGAAACTTGCACTTGGGTGGATATGCTGAACTCAGGTGGATGTTCTTCCATAAAAGTCTATTGTGCCACGAGTATTTCGCAACAGATAGGTACAGGTGGATACTAGGTGGGACAGCCTCCCTGGAGCAGGACAAAAAATGGCTGTTAAAAACCTGGGCAAGATCATTTTTGAAGGATCAAATACAGAACACAATGAACTCAGGGAAGACTTCCAGGGATGTGTGTTGGATCAGGCCTAGAGCGTGTGGATCTTTCCCTCTGCAGAGCTGGCCTGCAATGCAGTCCCTCAAAAAACCACATCTTTGATCAAGCCACTTTCTACTCTGAAAGAGAAACTAAATGAGACCCTCAGATAACAAGGCAACAGAGCAGAGTTTGCTTTCTCTTGGATCTGCTGACAGACAGATGTATTCACTTCATAAGAATAGATTTTGGGTGCTTAAACTAGCAAAGGAAATTTTAATTTTCACGACAGGAAAATGCTAATCAAATGTCATTTGCAACCCAAAAGTTAATCATCTACTAAGGGACTCGGGAAGTAACATTAATTAAAGCAAGGGCAGAACCATGGTGTAGAGTGGTGACCAGATTCTTAAGTGACAATGAGAATTAAACTGTCATGTGTGTTTAGCACTAAATGGGGTATTAAAGCAATAGCATAGCAAGAAGTTTAACAGCTGTGTAATGATGCAAACTGGATTCCAGCAAAAATGACTGGAGCTCTTAACAGCAGATTATTTTCTAACCTTACAGTAAGACCAAACAGGAAAGAAGACATATCTGTCATCTGCAAGTGTTTCCAAAGTCCCTTGAGGGAGCATTTTTGTTTTGTTAGATCAACACCACACTCTGGCTTCTTTGGAAGGAAAAAAACAAGCCTCAGAAGGGCAAGATGGAGGCAATAGCATGACTAATCCTTGCCAGTGCTGTTTGCTCTTGCTGTCCCCCTTAAAATACTTTCCTAAAGAAAACTTCAGTCATAGAGCTGGACTTTTCAAAGGAGAAGCAAAAAAACCCCCAGAACGACCTTCCACTGCTATCAAGGAAGGTGGCTGGAGTGAAAACAGTAAGCAAATTTAGAAAAAAATCAGCACTCTGAAAAATAGAAGAGGGAGCCTCACACATGGTTTGTGGAACATGCCAGGATCTCCTGTTCCTGAGCTGGAAAAGGGGTTCTGCTATCATCAGTCATGTGCAAGGGCTGTTTCTTCCTGTTTGTGAGCCAAGGATGGGAGAAGTAGGTGAAGGGAGGGCGGGGAGGAGTGTCAGCAGGGTTAGTGTCAGCAGAGGTTCAGCCATACATACCACCCAGATGCAAGTCGATGAGGTCACTGTAATAAGACTCTCCCCAATAGTCTACAACAAGGAATTGGTGAAGACAGAGTTATTGAGTCAGACACCCACCCTAGCCCCATACAATCAAAGCAATATATGAGAAAGACATAGAAACAAAAAAAGGCCAAATGAGAGACAGGCAGCTATACACGTGGGCACATATATATATATACAAACACTGCACTTCTCTCTTCCTCTGTATATATACATATATGTACACACACACACAGAAATGTATCACAAACATGTATATTAGGAAGATGAAGAGAGAATTTCCAGCAGGCAGGTAAGGACTTCCAAGGGGAAAAACCAAGAGGTTTACACAGAGACACTTCACCTATTTGTGTTTGCAGCAGTACCTGTCACTGATGCCTCTCCTGTTCTTGCTGAGAAAAGCAGAATTAATCCTGTTTCTTTGGAGCTGAGCAGTATGTCAGAAGGAAACAGTGTAATTTCTTAGGACAGCTGCAGGAAAGGTGTAAGGGTTGATTTCTTGGAGGTGAGTGAGTGGAGGATGGTGCATGGCACACAGGTGGAGGCACTGAGTGCCAACACGAATGGCAAACACTCAGGGGAGGAAGATGGGATTGTGTGCTCCTGCTGATGCAGTCTCTGTGCCAGGGAAGAACTGCACAGCAGTTTTCAGGACACAGATGTGCATTTCCACAGCTGCTAGAGACAGGTGCACCACCAGTCTAGCACTGTGGAACGTTTCACTGGGAGGAGACAGATGAAGTACTGAGAGCAATATTTCTCACTGCATATGATTCATTTGGTGTAAAGAGGTGGCTCTTAAACTTTTCAGTATTGATCTGACAGTGGATGTTTTCCAAGCTCTTGAAAATGACTATCAAGGTTTATGCTAGAGGGAATAAAAGAAAGATTCTGGAAATTTCTGATTTGATATATTTTTAAATTAATGATTGAAAAAAAAAAGGAGAAAAATTCACAGAGGAAATCCAAGTCATTAGCATGTCCAAACAGGCGAATGCACTATCATACAAAGTGCTGTTGCATTAATAATATTGTATTATGGTACGTAACTCATTCAAAGTGTCTCTGGGGACACCACAGAAAACAGAGAAAATTCTTCATTGAGATGCTACTTTACCATTGTAGTGAAATACCATGATGCAATAGGAAAGGGGGCAGGGAGGGAAGGAAAACAAGGGATGACAGCAGCTTAGAGCACCTGTGTGTGACAAGCTTACCCCTGAAACAGCTTACACTGCCACTTGAAATAGAGCTTACCCTCCTGATCATTCATTCTTGCTATGAATGCAGCTGTCAAAGGCTGAGATTTTCAAAGATAATCACAGAGAACACATTAAGGCAATTAAGTAATCATAGGTTGTGAGATTTTCTGAATCAGAAACTCAATGTTAGATTGAGCATTCAGCTTTTGAAAGAATAAAAGACCAACTGTGCCCTGCCTGAGGCTGAGCCAATTTGAAAAAAGACAAGAAAAGGAGGTAGCCAAGAAGGTGCAATTGTACCAAGCAGGTACAATTATTTTGTCAGAATTAAAGTTGATGGTGACCTCCAAAATGTTTCTGAGTCTGCTTAGTTGAAGAGCAAGTATCACCCTGTAAATATTCCACCTTGACAAACAGCAAATAATGTGTGAAATTCCTGGAAAGAATATTGAGCTGCCTGTATCTATTCCTAGGATCTGAAGCCGTAACCTCTCAGGAGAACAGCAGGTCATCACTGTGAAGAATTTATTGACAATCTTCTCAGTACAAGTTACTTGCTAATAACATATTAAGGATGATGCAAAATGGATAGAAAGTAGAGACAAAATTATTCTAAGTAAATGAATTTTTATCTATAGAACTGTTTTTTGTTCTTACCAGTCAAACTGAAAAATACTTTTTTCTAAAACTGGAAAGTGGTCCATATGTGAGAGGTGTGAGGAATTAAAGTTAGTGGAAGGCCTCTAAAAAAGAAAAATTGGCAATTCTTTACAGACAGGAAAGATGACTAAGAGCAATATGCTAGAAAATGATAAACTACATAGAGAAGTAGTTCAGATGGTCTTGTCTATCTTTTTCTATAACAGAAAAAGAAAAGAATCATTGCAAGTTACAGAATTCTGTTTCTTCTGTCTGGATTTTTAAGTTGTACATTACCCAAAACTTCATATTTAAATGCCGATCAATAGGTGATTTTTTCTGTCCTTACAGAGAAGGAACCTGAAAATCCCACTCATTACAGAGCCTAATACATTGTCCCAGAACAGTTAATACTGGCTGCTATGGAAGAGCCATTATTTTGATGCTGTGCTGCAATCCTTCTCTATTTATGTGGACTAAGTAAGTGCACAGCAGACATATCTCCCAAGCTCCCCCAATTTTTCTCCTTGTACAACCAGATAAAGAGGTTTTTTTTTTGTTGTTTTTTTTTTTTTTTTTTTTTTTTTTGTTTTTTTTTTTTTTTTTTTTTTTTTTTTTTTTTTTTTTTTTTTTTTTTTTTTTTTTGTTTTTGTTTTTTTTTTGTTTTGTTGTTTTTTTTTTAAGATGGCAGCACCACTTTACACACTGCCTTTCCCTTTTTGAACTTTAGTCTTCATGGTTTCATTAGGGGAGAGACTAATCAGAGGCAAGAGTAGGACTCCACACCTTTACACAGCAGTCCTTGCTGAATGCAGTGGTCACTGTTGAGTCACAATGCAGATGACAGAAAAATGACACTTCCCTCTTGAATAATTAGTGGATATTGCAGGCAGAAATTAACTAAATGGAATGTGATACCACGGATCTCAAAAAGAAGGCATTCAGTTATTTTTATTGCAAACATATGGAAAATGCCTGGAAAAGAAGAAGCTGAGGAGAAACCTTATTGTTGTCTACAACTTCCTGAAAGGAGGTTGGAGCCAGGTGAGGGTCAGTCTCTTCTCCAAAATAACAAACACCACAATAGAAAATGGCCTCAAGTTGTGCCAGGGGAGGTTTAGATTGGATATTAGGAAACATTTCTTCATGGAAAGGTTTGCCAAGCCCTGGAACAGGTTGCCCAGGGCAGTGGTGGAGTCTCCACCCTGGAGATGTGTGGATGTGGCATTTTAGGGACGTGGTTTAATGGTGGGGTGGCAGTGTTGGGTTAATTGTTGGACTCATGATCTTAGAGGTCTTTTCCAGCCTAAATGGTTCTGTGGCCATGCAAGAGGACCTAGAGAGGTGAAGCATGGAATTGATTTATAATCTTGTGCTTCAGTCAACACAGATTAGGACATGCCTTTTCCCCACCCCCACAGAATGTGTTTCTGGCAAATCCCCTGAAATACGGGGGAGAATTTAGGATGGTGAATTCTTTATGTCAGAGCTAAGCTTCTGCAAACATCACAAATGACCTGGCGATAGAAATATTTTGCAAGAGCAAAGCATACCCTAGAGACTCCCTGAAGAAAAGAGATCCCTTTTGCAAAGCAGGACCCACAGTTTCACAGTTCTCCTAGGAAATTCACAAATACACAAGCTCATCTGAGACTGCATCCATCTGGGAGTGAGAAGCTATTTATCCAAAAATTTATTCTGCAGCCTCCCATATAAAATTGTAATTCTTACTCTTGATCATGTTCTGTCCTCTCTGAGTGTGTTTTAGGCATTCTATGATTTTCAGTGAGAAAACTCCATCATGAATAATATTCTGTCAGCTGCTAAGATTTCCCACTTGTGCTGGCATGTCTTAGATGAAAGTCATTCAGCAGCTCAATAATCAAGATTATTTGGACTTCCAGATGAAAAGAAGCAAAATGAAAAGAACCATTAGAAACAATTGAGGTGGGTTTAGTAAGTGCAGTATCTGGCAGGCCAGAGAACAGAGTGGGGCCACACAGGAACACACAGCATAAGGAAGGAGGCAGCTCTGCAGAGACAGGCATTTGCACAAGCCTATTTTTTTGATCCCACAAATGAAAAAAGACAGCCTGATCATAAGCATATCAAAGTCCTCTGCTCTTCACACTTGTAGTACCTATTTGCTTTGGTGAGCACTCAGCCCTGCTTCTTTGGCACACCCTCATGGAGCACCAGACATACCTAATTCTGGCTGAGTAGTAACTGGCAGGAAGTCACAACAGACTTTTTCCTCTGGTGCACCCTCACTACTTAATCAAGCTCCATCTTCAGAGGCATAGTTGCTCTTCAAGCAACAAGCAAACCTTTTCCAAACATCTGTTCCACTGTTGCCTTTTCTGAACCCTGACCCTTGTGATCAGGTACATAATCCTGGCATTGTCACGTATACACACACTGCATTTGCCTGTTGGATATTTGACTCCTTGCAAATTGAGGAATTTTTTTTTCCAAATTCATTGTACTACTATCAGCATTATCTGAACCAGGTACTCCTCTGCTCATATGCTTGCCAGATCAGATGATACTAATTTAATTTAATTTCAAGTACACACAGCATTTGTTTTAACAACTTGACATGGATACCTTTCAGTACACGTGTGCATTTCTGCTCTGCACAACGTTGTTGGAAGCAGCCAGTGTGCTGGGCTGTGCAGTGAGGAAGATGTTCTGTGATGGTCCCTTGTAAGGACACTACCTTGATAATCCAACACAATAGAGAGAAAGCACACACAGTTTCACAATTATTTCCTTAACATACAGACAGGGTTGTCTTACTGTGACAACTTTGTGTGAATGGCAGCTGGGGAACCCCTGCAATGTTCTGGCTGTAGGATCCAGAAACATGCAGAAACAGTCAGCCACCACTAGCAGCTGGAGAATTACCTCCTACACCTCAGGCAAAGGTAAATGAACTAAGTCTCTGCCAATAGGGAAGTCCCAGAATTAGAAGAAACACAGGAAAAACAAGGCCTCAGAAAGATAATAGAAAAGGGAGAACGGATTCACACTGGGCTCAGTCTCTGGGCAATAACGATCCAATTGCCTCCAAAATCCAAACAGCTATGGAATACTGCACAAGCACTTGGTAAGAAAACATGGGAAACCAGACCAGGTTGTGATGGATACCTGCTTCTCCTCGAAGGGCCTTCTCCACAGCAACTCCTCTCTCCTCGAGTTGCCTCTGCTTCTCTTCCACTTGTTCCAACTGCCGCTGGATAATCTGTTCGGAGAGGAATGGAGCAGAACCTCACCAAAGCAATTCTCTTGCTCTGTCTGCAGCACACATCCAGCACTAAGAGACTTCAGTCAGATTTGCCTTTTCAAAAACAAGTATTTGTATCCAACAACACCCTGCTTCAACGGGAGCATCACAGATTCTGGTGACAACATCCTCCCCACCCTGTTGTATCTTAACTCTTAAATTTGCAAACATCTTGATATTCATTTATTTGCTACAACTCCTACCACCTTCCTGAACACTGAACTGAAAGGTGATGCTACTCAGCTGAGCCCCTGCCTTGAATTTTTGACAAATCCCATCACCTGTAGATGATGTTAACAGTTTTCCAGCAGACTCTCTGGTAATTACAGGTTAATTTGATAACACATCACCCACCAGCATAACCTAGCAAAGCCATGATAGGTGCAGCTCCACCAGGCATTATCTGAGTATCACTGGTCCATTCGGTGCATGATGGTGTATCCATGCCCAGCTAGAAAGGTGTTATGGGCATGATTTTTCTCACTGTAAAACCCTCATGAAAGGTTTCAGCCACTCTTCACTTCTCTGTGGCAGGACATGAAATTTGAAAGAGGGAGCAGGAGCACGTGTGTAGAAAGAGAGGACTCTGTTCTGATACACTCACAGAGATGTCAGGGTGCTTGCACACAGAGCTGTCTGTGTGCCATGACAAGAGGCTTGTGAGACACTACCTGAGCTCTGTGTAACCTCTTTAGCTCCTCCTGCTTGGCTTGTCTGCGGGCAGCTTTCTGTACTCGCCGCGTCAGCTTGGCGTTCAGCTCCTCTTCTGTGTAGGCCCTCTGAAGGAAGGAAAAACAGCAGCAGATCTTATTTATGTGCTCAGAGACG